>AWOL01S0003093.1:0-12602 GCA_000715115.1 Nicotiana otophora | reverse complement strand
GTGACTCTCGGAATGCTCCAATTCGCCTAGCACAATATCCCGATCCCCTTCTTCATTCAGAAGTTTATGAAAGTAAGTCTGCCATCTCCTCTTAATCTGGGCATCTTCCATCAATACTCTACCATCTTCGTCCTTGATACATCTCACTTGGTCCAAATCTCGAGCCTTCCTCTCCCTCAACTTGGCCAGCCGGAATAACTTCTTCTCCCCACCTTTTTTCCCCAATTCCTCGTACATACGACCATAACCCGCAGTCTTAGCCTCTGTGACCGCCAGCTTAGCCTCCTTCCTAGCTGCCCTATACCTCTCCATGCACACTCGCCTCTCCTCTTCACTTATGCTCCCCACTAACTTCAGGTACGCCGCCTTCTTTGCTTCAACTTTAATGCATTTTATAGTACCTTAGCTTCTTCCACGTATCAATTGTCTTCTTATACTATGTATCTTGTCGTCTTTAATTGCAAGCACATGAACGTATCAATTGTCTTTTATTATTATCTCTCTTATTCTATGTTTTTAATTACTTAGCAAGAATATATAATTTATTATCTTTGATTCACGCTATAAGTGTAAAGACCTTAATAATCTTCTACTAATATATAATAGGAGAGGCAAAGAAAGGTTATGATGACAAGTGACACAACATTAAATAGATACGTGTAAATTGTTTGGACAATTTTTCAACTTTGTTGGAGTTCAAAATTTATTTTAAAAGTTTAAAATTTTAATGATGGCAATTATTTAGATTTTCTTTTCCTTTAAGATCTTCTATTAATATATAATTGGAGAGGTAAAGAAAGGTTATGATGACAAGTGGCATACATTAAATTAACGTGTAAATTTTTTGGACAATTCTTCAACTTTGTTGGGTTTCAAATTTATTTAAATAAAATTAAAAATTTTAATGATGGTAGTTATTTCGAATTTTCTTTTCTTTTAAAATAGAATAGAAGCTTCAAACCTGTCAGTTAATTTCTGCCAATTCCAAAAGTTTTATTTTGAATTTTTTTTAACATGTAAAAACTTCAAATCTGGCAGTTAATACTTATTGTAAAAAAGGGCGCAACTTATTATGCCCGTCGCCAGCTGCTTTACCTTTTTGGTGGAAAAAAAAAAGGATAATACATAAGATGCACCCTATACTTGTCCGGAAAAATCAGTTTCACACTTAACCTTTACGGGAGTCCTAATGCCTTCCTATTCTTGTCCAAAGTGAATTTTATACCACCCTAAAAATACATAACCAAGCTTGCTAAAGGATGTGTTCTACACGCTCCGCCACATGTCAATTTATAATTAATTTTAGTTTTTTCAATTATTTTTTTATTTTCTAATTCTTCTTCATTCCCATCCCACTATGTCGTTGTCTTTTTGAAGAAATTGTGTTTTCCAGTGGAGCACTGGAGCTAGCACCATCCGTCTCCTTCAACTATTTTACCATTGAAACCACTAAACCCAGCTTAAAAATATCTAATAACACAATAAAATTTCAATTAAATATACAAAGTAAATAATTCCAACAAGAACAACAAGTACAATAGTAACAATAACACTAATATAAGGGTACGACAAATAAATCAACTCAGAAATTTCAGAACTCAAAGGAACGGAGGTTCTAATTCACAAGGAGTAGCCACAATAGAGAATGCTAGTCATAATAAGAACAGCTCAACAAGGAAGAAAATAATATGTAACCACAGTCCCACAAAGTACAGTTCAACAACGAGGGAGATATCACGAGTCATTAATTCCAATAAGGATAAGTCAACTAAGATATAGGATATCTAAACTTCTTTTAAGATTGGGCAAGTACGAAAGAGACACAACAACTTAAATTAAGGATAAGCAGTATAAAGAAAAGCATAGCCTTAGTTAAGGATGAACAATTATAGAAGAAATAATTATAACTTCAAATGAAGATAAGCAGTTAGGGAAAAGACAACATGGCGATAGAAGAGATAACAAATTTCAGTTAGGGCACATTTGACTCAAATAATCAACAAGGGTGGATCATGAAGCAATTACTTCTAATTAAAGCAGGTAGAAGTGAAACTAATAATTAAGAAACGTAATCATAACGAGAACAAATGCATACTCAGCGAATACAAGGACCTAAAAACCTAAAAGGTCAACTTTCCACAAATAGGTCCGAGCACGTACTCGTCACTTGGCGTACACGGACTACAATTAACATAGAAGACTCAAATCCTAAGAGTAGTTTCCCCGACACGAAGTTAGACAAGATACTTATCTCAAAGAAGACAGACTAATACTCAAAAATGAACTTCTCGGGTGAAATAACCTCCGAGCGGATCAAATCAAACCAAAATAACTTCAAAGCACAAATAAAACTCATAAGAAATAATTCTGGATCATAAGGCCTCAATCTTTATCAAAATCTAAAAATCGACCCAAAAGTCGACCCCCGGGCCCGCACCTCAGAACCCGACAAATTTTCACAAAACCCGAACGCCCATTCCGATACCATTTCGTCCCTCAAATCATGATTTTTTTTATTTTGAAACTTTTCTTCAAAAACCACCATTTTTCTCATCTCAAAACACAAATTAAATGATAAAAAAAAAAAGATAAAATCATGAAATATATTAAATTCTAGGTGAAGAACACTTACCCAATCGATTTGCTTGAAAACCCCTCAAAGAAGCTCCCAAACCCGAGATCTAAAACTCAAAATATGATACAAATGGCCAAACCCTCAATTATAAACCTTCTGCCCAGGCATGACCGCACCTGCGACATAATTAGCCGCTTCTGCGCAACTGCAGGTGCGCACGTCCAAACCGCGCATGCGCTTCCTCTCGCTTTTGCGTCCCAGAATCCGCTTCTGCGGAGCCGCTGATGCGCACAAATTCTCCGCATTTGCAGAGGCTGCCAAGTCCAACTCTTCTCGCACATGCGCCTCCATCTGCGCACCTGCGACCATCGCACCTACGCCCAAGGTCCGCAGGTGCGATTGCACTAAAACTCAGACCTCTTCACAACCATGATGAAACTCATCTGAAACACACCTCCGGGCCTCGGGACCCTGTCCAAGCATACAACCAAGTTCCATAACCCAATACGGACTCGCTCGAGGTCTCAAATCACATTAAACAATGATAAAATTACGAATCGCACCTTGAATCGAACTTATTAACTTTCAAATCTTCCAACTTATAAAACACGTGCCAAAACCTATCAAATAAACCCGGAATGACGTCAAATTTTTCACACAAGTCATATACAACATTACGGACCTACTCCAACTTCCGGAATCGGAATCTGACCCCGATATCAAAAGGTCCACTTCCGGTCAAAATCTCCAAAAATTTGACTTTTGCTATTTCAATCTAGACATGCCCCTAAGTCCAACATCACCCAACGGAGCTAACAGAAATTCATTCTGGAGTCGTCTTCACATAGTTCCAACTATGGCCAAAATCCTACGACTTAAGCTTCCGTTTTAGGGACTAAGTGTCGCAAATCACTCTGAATCATCCGGTAATTGAATTAAACCATGCACGTAAGTCAATACACATAATATGAAGTTGCTTAGGGCCTTATGCCGCCGAACGGGACTTACATTCTCAAAATGACCAGCCGGGTCGCTAAAGAACCCCTCCCAAACATCGGGGTGTCACCGAGTACTTGAGTATCTATGTCAGAATACATTTTACTACAATATCTAGAGAATAAAAACCGAAATACAAATAAAGATAAAGAAGGAGAGTCAAGGCCTGCAAACGTCGTGCAGCTACCTCAATAGTCTCCGAACTCTGAAGCCTCAAACAACAGCCTCCATGCCCAGAAGTGCCTGGATCTGCATACGAAGTCAGGGAGTAACGTGAGTACATCCAACTCGGTAAGTAACAAGTCCATACTTTGGACTGAAAGGTAGTGACGAACTCAACTGGTACAGATAAAATAAAAATACCTGTGCAGAAACGTAGGCATACTTTCAAGTTAAATAGATAGTTCAAAACAGTAAAGTAGATCATGTCTGAACAATATGAAGAATATATATCTTCTACTTCTACATGCTAATGCACATACTGTATGTGATGCATCATGCTGACAGCCTCATGTGCTCACACTCTCAAATTCTCAACCACTCGGTACCGTATATGGCTTATACGTCCCAGGGAAGATCCATCTCGGAATATATACATCACTGACCATTAGTCACCCAGTACCTAGGAAGGCCAATCCAGCCCTATGGAGAAGATCCATCTACAGGAATCAAGTACTTCGGACAAGCTCCATATCCAGGGAAGATCCATCCCTCAATAATATCAATCGTGCTCACTGGGGGTGTGTACAGACTCCGGACGGGCTCCTACAGCCCAAACACTATCACAAATCAGTATAACCGATGCGGCGTGCAGCCCGATCACATAATTATCATTCAAAATCAGGCTCTCGACCTCACTCAGTCATCAATCTCTCCAGTATCACTCACGGGCTCACAATGCCATGAAAACTATCCTGTAACAATGATATGATGTATCAATAAATAACAATTGAGACTGAGATATGATATGAAATGCATGAACATGACTGAATATAAAATATCAATGAAATCAGTGAGATGACAGCAAGAAACGACCACTAGGGGTCCCAACAGTACTAGCATAAAGCCTAAACAAGATATCCAACATGATTGACAAGTCAATTACTTTATCACACGATGCAAAACACGGATATCAACAAGATAGAGTCACTATACGGTGCCATGGAATCAACCAAGGCACAATTCTCACGGTGCACGCCCGTATGCCCGTCACTTGTCATGTGCGTCATCTCAACACCAATCACATAACACATAATTCGGGGTTTCGAACCCTCAGAACCAAGTTTTAAAGTGTTACTTACCTCAAACTGACAAAACTCTACTCCGAAATGCCTTTGCCTCTCAAATCGGTCCCCAGATGTCCTGAATCTAGCCACAAGTAGTACAATACGGTCAATATAGGCTAAAGGGACCAATTCCACAAGAAAAGTACTATATTATAGCCAAAAATCCGAAATCGGCCCGAATCCGGCCCACGTCTCGAAATCCGGCAAGTGCAGGTGCGGTTATGGAAGAATTGGAGCTTCAACAACTTCTCCCAACTTCTAACTTAGTCCGAGCCTCGTCTGATTGACCATCGGGGGGCCCCGGGGTCCCGCCCGAACATTCTAACAAGTTTGGAATCATAAAACGGACTTGCTCGAACTCCCGGAATGCCCAAAACAATATTAAAACTAAGAATCGCACCCCAAAACACATTGAATCAAACTTAAGAACTTCAAGTTCTTCAATTTACTTTCAATGAGCCGAAACGTACTAACACTACTCGGAATGACACCAAAACTTACGTGCAAGTCTTAAATGACATTACGGAACTATTCCCGATCTTGAAATTCCGTTTGGACCTCGATATCACTAAAACCCGCTCCAAAGCAAATTTAAAGAACTTTAAAAACCTTCAAGAACCAACTTTCATCATTAGGCGTCGAACCGCTACCGGGTCATCAAAAACCCGATACGAACATACGCCCAAGTCCAAAATCAACGTACTAACCTATTGGAACCACCAAATCCCAATTCCGAGGTCGTTTACTCAAAATATTGACCGAAGTCAAACTAGGCCTTTTAAGCCAACCTTAAGGAACCAAGTGTTCCGATTTCGACTCGAACCCTTCCAAATCCCAAACTAACCATCCTCGCAAGTTATAAAACTGTAAAAGCATGTATGGGAAGTCTTATTTAGGGAAACGGAGTTCTAGAAAGCAAAATGATCGATCGGGTCATTACAGGTACCCAAACATCTCGAATCTAGCCACACGTAGTACAATATAATCAATATAGGCTAAAAGGACCAATTCCACAAGCAAAGTACTATATTATAGCCAAAAATCCAAATTCGACCCAAACCCGGCCCCCGGGCCCACTTCTGGAAATCTGACAAAAATAACATAACTCGAAAACCCATTCACTCCCGAGTCTAACCATACTAAATTCATCAAACTCCGACACCAATTGGTCACTCAAATCCTCAAAACCAACTCTCCAAATACCTAGCCTCAAACCCCTAATTTACACCCCAAAAACACACCATCTAGGTGGGAAATCAGTGGGAAAACATAATTATTGAAGAACAATGAACACATGGAACTTACCTCAAGAATCCCCTTGAAACTCCTCTCAAAAACCTCAAAACTCTGAGCTCAAAATGTTATAAATGGTGAAAAATCTCGAAGTCTCGCATTTAAAGACTCGGCCCAGGCCTTCCGCGCCTGCGGTAACTTGGCCGCTTCTGCGGTCTCGCAGGCGCACCCCCAAAGCCCGCTTCTACGCCAAACTCCGCACCTGCGCCCCATTTTTCTGCACCAGCGCACTCGCTTCTACGAGACAAACCTCCGCTCCTGCGGAGTCAAGCTTCAAGGCCAAATCCGCTTTTGCGGTCCTTCTGCCGCATCTGCGGTCGCGCAGATGCGGGAACACCATCGCACATGCGACCTTCTACTGCTTCACTCCCTTCGTCACTTCTACGGCTTACCTCTCGCTTCTGCGGGCACGCACCTACGATGAGACTTCCGCAGGTGCGAATACACCAGCTGAGTCCAAACTTCAGCAGCCTTACAACTTCAAATCTTGACCCGTTAATCACCCGAATCAACCCGAGGCCACCGGGACCTCAACCAAACATACCAACAAGCCCCAAAACATCATACGAACTTAGTCGAATTCTCAAACAACATCAAAAATACGAATTACACACGGATTCAAGCCTAATAAACTTTGAAATCTCCAAATTCTACAAATGACACCGAAACCTATCAAATCACATCAGATTGAGCTCAAATTTTGCACACAAGTCACAAATGACCCCACGAACCTACTGCAACATCCGAAATCAGAATGTGACCCCGATATCAAAAAATCCACTACTGGTCAAACTTTTCAAAATTTCAACTTTTGCCATTTCAAGCCTAATTCTACTCCCGACCTCCAAATCACAATCTGGACACGCTCCTAAGTCCAGAATCACCCAACGGGGTTAACGGAACTATCAGAATTCAAATCAGAGGTCGTTTACATATATGTAGACATCCGGTCAACTTTTCCAACTTAAGCTTTCAATTAAGAGACTAAGTGTCTCGATTCACCCTGAATTCTCTACGGGCCCGAACCAACTAACCCGATAAGTCATATAACAGCTATAAAGCACAAAAGAAGCAGAAAATGGAGGAACGGGGCTACAACTCTCGAAACGACCGGCCAGGTCATTACATCCTCCCCTTTTTAAACAAACGTTCATCCTCGAACGAGTCTAGAAACATACCTGGAGTCTCAAATAGGCATGGATATCTTCTCCGCATATCCTGCTCGGTCTCCCAAGTAGCTTTCTCCATGGGTTGACCCCTCCACTGCGCCTTCACTGAAGCTATATCCTTTGACCTCAACTTTCTAACATGCCGATCCAAAATGGCCACCGGCTCCACATCATAAGTCATATCACCGTCCAACTGAACTGTGCTAAAATCCAAAACATGAGACGGTTCGCTAATATACTTCGGGAGCATAAGGCCCAATGAACCGAGGGCTCAACTTGCCCTTCTTCCCGAACCTCATAACACCCTTCATGGGTGAACCTTCAGCAGAACCTTCTCCCCAACCATGTAAGACACATCACGGACCTTCCTATTGGCATAGCTCTTCTGTATGGACTGCGCCGTGTGAAGCCGCTCCTGAATCAATTTAACCTTGTCCAGTGCATCCTAAACCAAGTCTGTACCCAAAAGCCTAGCCTCACTAGGCTCAAACCAACCTACCGGAGATCTACACTGCCTCCCATACAAAGCCTCATATGGGGCCATCTGGATGCTCGACTGATAACTGTTGTTGTAAGCAAACTCCATGAGTGGCAGAAACTGATCCCAAGAACCCCCAAATTCAATGACACAAGCGCGTATCATGTACTCCAATATTTGAACAATGCGCTCAGACTGTCCGTCCGTCTGAGGGTGACATGATGTGCTCAACTCAACCAGGGTGCCCAACTCTCGATGCACGACTCTCCAAAACTGCAATGTAAACTGTGTGCCTCTATTTGAAATGATGGAAACTAGCACACCATGAAGGCGAACAATCTCTCGGATGTAAATCTTAGCCAACCGCTCCAAAGAATAGGTAGTACCAACTGGAATGAAGTGCGCGGACTTGGAAAGTCGATCCACAATCATCCAAATAGCATCAAACTTCCTCGAAGTCCGTGGGAGTCCAACTACAAAATTCATGGTGATCTGCTCCCACTTCCACTCTGGAATCTCTAGCCTCTAAAGCAATCCACCCGGTATCTGATGTTCATACTTCACCTGCTGAAAGTTGAGACACCGAGATACAAACCCAACTATATCTTTCTTCATTCTCATCTACCAATAGTGCTGTCTCAAATCCTGGAACATCTCCGCAGCACCCGGATGGATGGAATATCGTGAGTTGTGGGCCTCCTCAAGAATCATCTCTTGTAGCCCATCTACATTGGGCACACAAATCCGACCCTCCATTCTCAATACCCCATCACTCCCAATAGTCACATCTCTAGCATCACTGTGCTGAACCCTATCCTTGAGGACAAGCAAATGAGGATCATCATATTGGCTCTCTCTGATGCGATCAAATAAGGAAGACCGAGATACCACACAAGCTAGGACTCGACTGGGTTCCGAAATATCCAATCTCACGAACTGGTTGGCCAAGGCCTGTATATCAACTACAAGAGGTTTCTCACCAACAGGAATGAATGCAAGACTACCCATACTAACCGCCATTCTACTCAAGGCATCGGCCACCACATTGGTCTTCCCGGGATGATACAAAATGGTAATATCATAGTCCTTTAGCAGCTCCAACCATCTCCACTACCTTAAATTGAGATCCTTCTGTTTGAACAAGAGCTGGAGGCTACGATGATCAGGAAACACCTCACAAGACACACCGTAGAGATAATGACTCTATATCTTGAATGCATGAACGATGGCAGCTAACTCCAAATTATGAACAGGGTAGTTCTTCTCATGGGGCTTCAACCGGCGCAAAGCATAAGCAATCACTCTACCCTCCTACATCAAAACAGACCCAATACCGATCCGAGAAACATCACAATATACTGTATAAGAACCAGAAGCTGATGGTAGAACTAGAACTGGAGTCGTGGTCAAGGTAGTCTTGAGCTTCTGAAAGCTCTCCTCACACTCATCCGACCACCTGAAAGGAGCATCCTTTTGGGTCAATTTGGTCAAGCCGAGAGATCTCCGAATCTCTGTAGCTGAGGACGGTCTGGGCCAACTCTGAACCGCCTCTATCTTCTTCGAATCTACCTGAATACCATCACTAGACACCACGTGCCCCAAGAACGCCACTGAACTGAGCCAAAACTTACACTTGGAGAACTTAGCATAAAGTTTCTCCTCCCCCAACCGTTACAATGTGATCCGCAAATGCCGGGCATGCTCTTCCTAGCTACGAGAGTACACCAGGATATAATCAATGAATACAATAACAAACGAGTCGAGATAAGGCTGAAACACACTGTTCATCAGATGCATGAACACTGATAGGGCGTTGGTCAACCTGAAAGACATCACAAGGAATTCATAATGACCATAACGGGTCCTGAATGTTGTCTTTAGACTATCCCAGTCCCGAATCTTTAACTGGTGATACCCTGACCTCAAATCAATCTTGAAGAACACCCTCGCTCCCTGAAGATGGTCAAATAGATCATCAATACGCGGAAAAGGATACTTGTTATTGATTGTGACTTTGTTCAACTGCCTATAATCAATGCGCATCCTCATAGTACCATCCTTCTTCTTCACAAATAGAACTGGTGCACCCCAAGGTGACACGCTAGGCCAAATAAAACCCTTATCAAGGAGTTCCTGAAGCTGCTCCTTCAATTCCTTCAACTCAGCTGGTGCCATGCGATATGGTAGAATAGAAATGGGTTGAGTGCCCGGAAACAAGTCAATACCGAAGTCAATATCCCTATCGGGCGGCATGCCCGACAAGTTTGCAGGAAACACATTCGGAAATTCCCCCACCACCAGAACAGAATCAATAGTATGAGCACTAACATCCCTCACAATGGCCAAATAAGATAAACAACCCTTCCCAACCATCCGCCGGGCCTTCAAACACGAAATTACCATACTGGGAACATAGTCTAGAGAACCTCGCCACTCGATCTGTGGTGACCCCAGCATCGCCAACGTCACAGTCTTAGCGTGATAATCCAAAATAGCATGACATGGAGACAACCAATCCATACCCAATATCATATCGAAATCAACCATACTAAGCAGCAAGAGATCAACTCTAGTCTCCAATTCCCTAATAATCACTATAAACGACCGATAGATACACATGGTCCACAATAATAGTATCGCCCACCTCCGTAGATACATGGACATATGAAGCCAAAGACTCACGAGGCATATCCAGATAATGAGCAAAATACGATGATACATAAGAATAGGTAGAACCAGAGTCAAATAATACAAAAGCATCTCGGTGACATCCTGAGACAATACTTGTGATCACTGTGTATGAAGCAACAGCATCTGATCTGACAGGAATAGCATAGAATTAGTCCTGAATGCCACCTGATTGGACTCGCCCTCTAGGGCAACCCCTAACAGGCTGAGCTCTACCCCAAGCTGGCTGAGCGAGCGGTGAAGTAACGGGAGTTAAAGACGTAGGCTGACTCCTCTACTGAGTTGGACCTCCCATAAGGCGGGGACAATACCTCTTGATGTGACCCATATCTCCACACTCGAAACAACTCCTCCCTGCAAATGGCGGTGGGGACTGGAGGGGGCCTCGAGCACCAGAATACCCACTAGAAGAACCCCGTGCCGATGAGCCCTGAACTGAAGGTGCATGGATGAACTCTGAGCTGGTAGGAATTGAGAGATGACTGACCCTGATGATAATTATATGAAGCATGGTTGGATGATGCACCACGGTTAACTGTACGACCCGTCTGAGCATGCTTGTAAGGACGACCCATGTCGTGGTAGAACTGACCCCCAGAAGGAACACCGTTGAATCCACCCTATCCATGAGGCCTCGTGGACTTCCTCTCAACCCGCTCCTGGCTGCGAACCATCTCAATATGATGAGCAATGTCGACAACCCCATCAAAAATAGCACCAGACACTCTCTCTCTAGTCATAAGCAATCGCAGCTGAAAAGTGAATTCATCTATAAACCTCCTAATCCTCTCCATGTCTCTGGGAACCAACCAGACAGCATGACGGGCCAACTCAGAAAATCTCATCTCATACTGCGTCACGGACATATCCCCATGACGAAGATGCTCGAACTACCTGCGCAGCTCCACTCTGCGGGACTGAGGCACGAACTTCTCCAGGAAGAGAATGGAGAACTCCTGTTATGAAAGGGGTGCTGCGCCGATCGGCCTACGCCTCTCGTAAGCTGCCCAACAACTGAAGGCAGCCCCAGAGAACTGAAAGGTAGTGAACGAGACCCCACTAGTCTCTAGAATACCTGTTGTACGGAATATATTCTGGCACTTATCCAAGAAGCCATGTGCATCCTCTCCCTATGTACCACTGAAAGATGGAGGCTGGAGTCTCTCAAATCTCTCCAATCTACGTTGCTCATCATCAGGCATGACAGGAACTACATAGTCCTGAGCAGCTGCAACAGGATGGGCTGGTGGTACCCCCGGTGTCTGGAGTCCCTGTACCACCTGCTCTGGTGTGCGGGCAACGGGAGTCTGAGCACCTCCCCTGGCCTGAGAAGTGGCTGCTACGGTCGGAATAAAGACCGCCTGAGCAAGACTGGTGCACTTGGTCAGAATCTGAGCCAAGGCCTCCTGAAGGCCTGGAATCACGATGGGCACAGGTGGTGCCTGAGCTGGTCCCACATGCTCATCCACAATTGGATCCTACTCCTGAACTAGGTCAATTGGTGGATCTGCAGGTGCTGCCCTAGCTGTTGTACGAGTTGCACCTCTGCCTCTACCGCGACCTCGGCCTCTCGCGGACCTGACTGGTGGTACTGGTGGTTGTCCATCCTGCCCAGTAGTACGTGTCCTCACCGTCTGTGACAGAATAGAATAACAAAAGTTTAATTACCAGAATCAAAAGATTCGCTCGATAAGAATTCAAGAATGTGGAATTTCCTAAGGGTTCGGCAACCTCTCGAAGATAAGTACAGACGTTTCCGTACCGATCCGCAAGACTCTACTAAACTTGCTCATGACTCGTGAGACCTATGTAACATAGGTTCTGATACCAACTTGTCACGATCCAAAATCAACCGTCGTGATGGCGCCTATCGTGGAACTAGGAAAGCCAACTACTCGACCAGTTCAACCAAATAAAAGCTTTGAAAATTAACGGAAGCAGTTAATATTTAAGAAAAATATTTAAAAACCGAAATAAAACCACAACGCAATACGAACCCCTCCCAAAGATCGGGATGTCACCGAGTACATGAGCATCTATGTCAGAATACAGTCTACTACAACAACAACAACAACAACAACAACCCAGTAGAATCCCATTAATGGGGTCTGGGGAGG
>AWOL01S0003092.1:21338-40799 GCA_000715115.1 Nicotiana otophora | reverse complement strand
GATGATAATGATATTGAAATATAAGCAAAAGGCTCAAATTAAATTACGCAAATTTGGCCATACCAGATGTAAGTGATATCTATATCACTACTGCCAAGAAGAAAAACTCACCATCTCAAGGATATAATCTGCCTTATGATGCTCGTTATGAACAAGATCTAACCACGGACATAAGAGTGTCGCCTTACATCGGAGACGAACACTGAAATAGAAATTAAATTCGAAGTAAGTGCTCAAAATGGAAGAGTCTCGTACTGATAACGTGTTATAAAATAAATACTATAAAGTAGATAAACTGAAGACAGGTATAGAGAGAAACTGATATATTATTCAACTTCAAATTCATGTACATAATGAACTGAAAACTCCTCTATTTATAGAAGAAAGGAAGCAGCTGCAAGGCTTTTCTTTAGCTGCTTGTAAACTGTTTGCACGAGCTGCTTGCAACCTGCCTGTTTAATAAGAAGCTGCTGTAAATTATTTCATTGAGCTGCTTGCAATCTGCCTGCATCAGCTGCTTGTAGATAAACTTCAACATAGTACTAAATGGATAATCTTCTTCAGGAAGATTATCTATAGCGGAGTAATAAATGAACATCCACAATATAATTATTTTCATAACATTAACAATATTATAGAAACCAGATTGATTAACCCAACAGTTAAGGAATCTGAAATACTTAATATAATTATTGTTGGCGTAAAGATCATTTATGAGCAGAGGTCTATGATCCGATCTCGTCCTTGACAAATGCCTAATTGAACATCTTTGAAACAAAATTGTCCCATACATCATTAACAAAGACTCTATCCAATCTTTTCCAAATTCTCTTTCTGGGTCTCCTGTTATTGCACCAAGTAAAATTTGGGCCTGAGTAACCAATATCAATAACTCCACAAATATCCATACAGTTTTAAAATTCAATGCTTTTGTATATTCTATGAGGTTTACCCCCTAATTGTTCACTTGGTTAAAGGATCACATTAAAATCTCTCCTGATACACCAAGGTGCATCCACCAGGTGACTATCATGTTCCAAAGATGGCCAAAGGACTCTTCTATCTTCTGAATTACATTTAGCATATACTGCTGTAACAAAGATATCTTGAGTACCTATAGCTTTCTCCAATTTGATGGTAATGTGTTGTTTACTTTCTGTGAAAATCATTTTATTGTTGTAAGAATTCCATAAGCACCAAATTTGACCATTACCATTAGAATGGCAATGTTAATACCCTAAGAATCTCATGTATCCATCTACCTTTTCTTTAGTAATAAAAGTTTCAAAGACAGCTACGAATTGTGTGTTGTTGATGCTAATAAGCCTTTTAAGCCCGTGAATGGCTTTTTTGGACCTCACCCCCCGTATGTTCTAGAGATTGCACTAATCATAAGAATAATTTGGGGTGTTTTCCTCTCTTTGTTTCCTTCTTTGAGAAGGATGTGTTCTTTCTTTGACCTTTGTCACTTTTTCGAGTTTCACTTATGCCTCTTTTAGCAATGTATTGATTATCCACTTTTTTACTTTCTAATTCCTCAATGTCTTCATTCTCCGTGTCTCTATCTCTTTTGGAGCGCATGTTGAGTTTGTTAGTATTTCCCCCATTCATATCCCGATCCCACTCTTTTCCATCCAGATCAATAACTAATTTTATTCCAGGTTTATTTCTAACCTCTGTTGGAACAGTAGAGGAGCTTGAGGCACAGGTTGTATGCTTGTGCATTTCCTCTGCCTTGCTTTCTTCTTCCCTGCTAGTATCTTTATTATCAGACATTTGATTGACATCTTCCATTCTATATTAGGAGCTTCCTCTTTCTCTAGCCTTTCATTCTTGCCAGTATCATTAACATTGCTTTGTCTCTCATGTTCTTGTGTATCAAGTGCTTCTTGGTTCTGAATACTTTCTCTAATAGCAGCTATCGACTGATAATTTTGTTTGCTTGTCGATGTAGAAATAAAATTATTTCTGCTATTGTTCTGCGCAAGATTGAATCTTACTTTGCTTTTCTTCTTCGACATCTTTTTGGTTTTCTTCTTCTTATTTCATTTTTTCATGTTTTCCCCTTCTTTATTGTTATTGGTCTTTGTATTTTCATTCCCCTCTTCCTGTTGCTTTTTGTCGTTGTCAACACTGTGAGAATCTACTTGAATTGTGTCCTGCTTGCCGTCATTGTTTTCTTTCATCATCTTGTTCATAGAATGTGCTTCATCCTCATTTTTGATAATCTCATCTCTATCTCCCTCTTCCTTAGCTTGATCCGCCTTTTTCTTTTCAAGAGCCTACAATTGACTATGTAGTGGCCCAATTTTCAACAATGTTAACAATATTTTGGGACGCCTTCATACTCTAATTTTTGGGTATATTCTTTTAACGGCGATTCATCATATTCTTGACCCACAAAAATACTTTGAGGCAGAGGTTTTAATAGGTCCACTTCAACTCTAATTTTGGCCATACTAGGCCTTGTTCTACCAATTGTATCAGCATCTAGAGCAAGAGGCGTACCTATAGAGCTCAACAGTTGTTTGATGAAGTGCCAATCATGCATATGAAATGGATAAGCTGGCAGAAGAACCCAGGCCGGAGCGATTGGCAGATCCTCTTCTGGCTTGAAGTCCGGTGACCACTTTTGTAACCACATTTGCATCCTGTCGATTTTGATAACTCTTCTGAACCATATTGTTTTCCAGTCCTACTTATTGAAGAGATCAATAAAGACATTTTGATTGTAATAGACCCCTATTCTGACCGACCCTTTCAATGGAATAATTTCCTTAAATCTTGACCTAATCCGGTCAATTTGGGGGCGTGGTCGAAGAAATCTTTTCACAATTGTGTACTTACATGAATCCGTCATTATGCCATAGTAGTCTTTAGCCTTGAAAATCACAGCTGGCATGCCATTGTGAGTCGTATGTCTTGCTATCACTTTCTCCTTTTCATGGCGATTGGAGTTTGGATTGGGGATCTGAGAAGATGATGAAGGAGTTGAGATGGTGTTAGCATAGGTTAGTTTTCCTAGCTTAGAATCAACATTGTGAGATGTTTCACCTATGGGTGAACCTGATCTGTCGTACGCACCGGTGGGATGCCTCCCGGCAGCTCCATCTAGTGGAGCGTGTGCAAGACGCTTTAAGACAAGGGATTTTATGTAGCCGTTGTAGAAAGGAAAAGTTTTTCTTGTCAATTTTTAATGATATTTCATAAGTTAGTATCTCTAGTATTACATAATTATTAAATTTTAAAGAGTTAAATTCAGGGGAGGATCCATCTTTTAGGGTTGGCGTGGTACGACACCCGCTAGATTGGTAAAATTATCATATATTTATGTAGAAATTTTCTTAAACTAGATTAATGTCATGACCCAAAAACCTAACCCGCCGTGATGGCGCCTATCGTGGTACTAGGCAAGCCGACCTTTCCAAAACACTTTCAAAATTTAACAGAAGTAAATTAAGACATTTAAAATAATCGGAGTTTCTCATAAATACGGGATAAAACCCAAATAAAATATAAGTGCAGAAAAATAGCCCGACATCGGGGTGTCACTAAGTCATGAGCAACTAGACTCTCAATCTAAAAGACAATGTCTACAATAGTGTGCGTCTAGATATCAATACAGAGAAAGAAAGATAATAAGGAAGGAGCACAAGGTCTACGAACGCCAGCAGCTACCTCGTAAATCTCCGGAAGATCAACTACGCACGAACTCAATGACTTCCATGTCCAGTCACACCTGAATCTGCACACAAGGTGCATGGAGTAACATGAGTACTTCCAACTCAGTAAGTAACAAAATTAAATAAGGAAATGAGAAGCAGTGACGAGCTACACAATGTAGTTCATTTCAGTAATTTCAGCAAGAAAATAGGCATGCTTTCAATTCAGCATTTTAAATCAAAACATTTCGAGTTCAGGTACAACAATATAAGCCCTCCAGAAAGTTTCACAACAACAACAATTAGCAACGAAGTGCAACAACAAAATAAGAGCAAGTACAGCCTCACAAGGCTACTGTCACTCATCTATCTCAACAACTCAATCACTCGGCTCTCAGCCTCAATACTCACAATCAAAGGTACCTGCGCTCACTGGGGGTGTACAGACTCCGGATGGGCTCCTACAGCCCAAGCGCTATATATTGTTACAGCGTGTAGCACGATCCATATATTATTGCGGCGTGTAGCCCGGTCTGATATATTGCTGCGGCATGTAACCCGATCCGATATATGACTCGAAGGCTTATTTTGGCGTGCAACCCGATCCAATATATGGCCCGAAGGCTTGTTGCGGCTTGCAACCCGATCCAATATTGCTCATATAGCTCCCAACCCGGCACTCAGGCCCTATCTCAGTTACTAACCTCTCCAACCCCTCGGGCTCACAAAATATCATAATAACCAGCCCAAATAGAGGATACAACAAGTATCAACAAGAAATGAGAGGAAACAGAGATATAACACACAATACGACTGTGACTGAGTACAAGACATCAATTAGCAGGCAATTCAACAAGTATACAACCGCTGCCCAATAGTGACTTCATATGGCCTATGCATGGTTTGTAACATGAAAGGCAGTCAATTGCTCAAAGACAAAGAAATATAAGTAATAACAATGGCTATTCTACTTTAAAGGCTCACGGGACGGACCAAGTCACAATCTCTCATGGTGCACGCTCACACGCCCGTCACCTAGCATGTGTGTCACCTCCAAATATCATATTATACAAATTCTCGGGGTTTCATACCCTCAAAACCAGATTTAAGACTGTTACTTACCTCAATCCGAGCAAAATCCTACTCCGCAATGCATTTACCTCTTAAATAGGCCTCCAAACATCCCGAATCTAGCCACAAGCAATACAATACGATCAATATATGCTAAAGGGATCAATTCCTCAAGAAAACTGCTAAATTAGAGCCAAAACCCGAAATCGACTCAAACCCGGCCCCTGGGCCGATGTCTCGAAATCCGACTAAAGTCACAAAACCTGAAAGCCCATTCACTCACGAGTCTAACCATACTAACTTCATCAAAATCTAACATCCTTTGGTCTCTCAAATCCCCCAAATCCACTCTCCAAAATCCCAAGCCCTAACCCCCAATTTTCACTTCAAAACCCTGCTAATTAGGTGAGAAATCAACGGGAAAATACCATAGCTAATGATAATTAGGCTCAGGGAACTTACCTCAGTGATAACCCTCGAATTTCCTTCCAAAGATAACTCCAAAAGCTCCAAAGTCCGTGTTCCAAATTGAGAAAAAATCTCGAAGTCCTCTATTTATACTTTCTGCCCAGCAAAACCACACCTGTCGTCCAATATCCACACCTGTGAAGCCGCTTCTGTGGTTGGGAACTCCGCTTCTGCGGAAACTCACTTAACGCACTGGCCCTGCACCTGCGTCCCAGGTCTCGCACCTGCGCATTTCTCTTCACTTCTGCGGAAACAGCCAAACTCCTTTCTTCCGCATCTGCGTCTCAGCCTCGCATCTGTGAGCTCGTAGATGCGTCCCCCTTCTCGCACCTACGATTCCAATCCAACCCAGCCTTGCCCACATCTGCGACTTCCAAAGCACTTCTGCGGGGCCGCACCCGTGGGCCTCCCACCGCAGGTGCGAAAATACCAGAGCACCAGAACAATCTGCCAAGCCTAAGTCGAAAACTTCCTTCCGTTGAGCATCCGAAACACCTCCCAAGGCTCTCGGGACCTCAACCAAATATACCGACTAGTCATATCAGCCCATACGAACTTAGTCGAATCTTCGAATCACTCATAACAATATCAAAACACCAAATTACTCCCGAATTCAAGCCTAAGAACTTCTAAACTTTCGAATTCCACAAACTTTGCCGAAACCTACCAAACCATATCCGAATGACCTTAAATTTTACATACACGTTACAAGTGACACTACAAACTTACTCAAACTTCCGAAAATCTATTTTGACCCCGATATCAAATTTTTCACTGCCGACCAGAATCGTCAAATTTCCAACTTTCGCCAATTCAAGCATAATTCCACTACGGACCTCCAAATTACATTCCGGACGCGCTCCTAAGTCCAAAATCACCTAACGGAGATAACATAATCATTAAAATTCAAATCCGAGATCATTTACACTTAAGTCAATATTTGGTTAACTTTTTCATCTTAAGCTTATCTCAAAGAGACTAAGTATCTCAATTCACTCTGAAACTACTCCGGACTCGATTCAACTAACCTGATATATCATAATATAACTGAAGAACACGGAAGAAGCAGAAATATGGGAAACATGGCTATAACTCTCGAAACGACCGACCGGGCCGTTACAATTAAATATTTGATCCTGCCACCCCCAATCGCAAACCAGACAAAGGTGCAAACCTTGTCTAACTTTCCTTTTTTGTTGTTCTTTTTATTTCCTTTATCCCGGTCATTTTTCTTTTTGGCTACCTCCCAATTTCCTATTTGTCGTTTATAATTTTTTATATGTTTTCCTCTATTCTATTATTTTATCTCTAATCTTTAGCAAAAACACTCAAAAAAGAGCCTCATATATTTAAAATACCGTAAAATAACAATTTCTCTTAGTTTAAATCTTTTAATTTTATTTTTTCAAAATCAAAAAACTTGGGTCTTGATAGAAATTTTGGATTGAGATCAAATTTAATTTTTATAATAACATAAATTTTTTTGTTATTATATGATTGTTAAATAAAATTTAACTATCTTTACTATTAATTTTCTGGGAAAGATATGTAATTTTCTAATTTTAAATAAAAAATACATATTAATTGCCTGAATAAACTAATAAATAAATAAATCGGACAAACATTCCCGAACAAACTCTATACTCCCTCCGTTCTAATTTATGTGAACCTGTTTGACTGGGCACGGAGTGTAAGAAAAAATGAATACTTTTGAAAATTGTGGTCCTAAACATGTCAAAAAAGGGTCGAGAGTATTTGTGTGGTTAAAAAAAATTCTCATTAAGGGTGGAATTGAAAATTTAAAATAAATTATTTCCAAATTTAGAAAAGGGTCTTTTTGGAACGAACTAAAAAAGAAATAGGTTCACATGTAAACTGAAACGGAGAAAGTATTAATTATTTTAAGGTGTACATTAAAAACAAATTGTGACACCCGCATCTTCAAATCCTAAATCCTCCTCCGGATAAAATTCACTAACGCTCTTGAAGATTTTATGTCCAACTTCATACTGAATATTAAGTAATCCATTCTCCGTACACTGCCAGATGGAGCCGAAGGAGTACTTTAATTTGCTAGGTCTGGCGATATCAATTTTAAAATAGTCATAACTGTAGAAATGATTCCATTACAAAAAGAGCTAAATCTCGACGTTAAATATTTTTCTGGAAAAAAAAAAGAAAAAGTTTCTTCTAATCTTCGTGTTTTGCTGGATCACTCCCTGGCCCTCTCCTAAAATGGTTTGATTTAAAGGAAATCAAATAAGAAAAAGAGAGAACAAAAGGCTAGCTAGAGAGAGGAGGAGAAAATTAACACGTATAATAATATAACTTAGTTTATTCATCTCATAATCTCTGCATTTTGCAAGGAGATCGAAACTGAACAAAACATACACAATGACAGAAATAAAATATAGGGCAAACAATATCAATAGCTTAGATAACATGAAGCTACAAGAACTTCGCCTCCTGTGGGGCTTATTATTTACTCTTTCTTCTTCTTCTTCTTCTTCTTCTTCTTCTTCTTCTTCTTCTTCTTCTTCTTCTTCTTCTTCTTCTTCTTCTTCTTCTTCTTCTTCTTCTTCTTCTTCTTCTTCTTCTTCTTCTTCTTCTTCTTCTTCTTCTTCTTCTTCTTCTTCTTCTTCTTCTTCTTCTTCTTCTTCTTCTTCTTCTTCTTCTTCTTCTTCTTCTTCTTCTTCTTCTTCTTCTTCTTCTTCTTCTTCTTCTTCTTCTTCTTCTTCTTCTTCTTCTTCTTCTTCTTCTTCTTCTTCTTCTTCTTCTTCTTCTTCTTCTTCTTCTTCTTCTTCTTCTTCTTCTTCTTCTTCTTCTTCTTCTTCTTCTTCTTCTTCTTCTTCTTCTTCTTCTTCTTCTTCTTCTTCTTCTTCTTCTTCTTCTTCTTCTTCTTCTTCTTCTTCTTCTTCTTCTTCTTCTTCTTCTTCTTCTTCTTCTTCTTCTTCTTCTTCTTCTTCTTCTTCTTCTTCTTCTTCTTCTTCTTCTTCTTCTTCTTCTTCTTCTTCTTCTTCTTCTTCTTCTTCTTCTTCTTCTTCTTCTTCTTCTTCTTCTTCTTCTTCTTCTTCTTCTTCTTCTTCTTCTTCTTCTTCTTCTTCTTCTTCTTCTTCTTCTTCTTCTTCTTCTTCTTCTTCTTCTTCTTCTTCTTCTTCTTCTTCTTCTTCTTCTTCTTCTTCTTCTTCTTCTTCTTCTTCTTCTTCTTCTTCTTCTTCTTCTTCTTCTTCTTCTTCTTCTTCTTCTTCTTCTTCTTCTTCTTCTTCTTCTTCTTCTTCTTCTTCTTCTTCTTCTTCTTCTTCTTCTTCTTCTTCTTCTTCTTCTTCTTCTTCTTCTTCTTCTTCTTCTTCTTCTTCTTCTTCTTCTTCTTCTTCTTCTTCTTCTTCTTCTTCTTCTTCTTCTTCTTCTTCTTCTTCTTCTTCTTCTTCTTCTTCTTCTTCTTCTTCTTCTTCTTCTTCTTCTTCTTCTTCTTCTTCTTCTTCTTCTTCTTCTTCTTCTTCTTCTTCTTCTTCTTCTTCTTCTTCTTCTTCTTCTTCTTCTTCTTCTTCTTCTTCTTCTTCTTCTTCTTCTTCTTCTTCTTCTTCTTCTTCTTCTTCTTCTTCTTCTTCTTCTTCTTCTTCTTCTTCTTCTTCTTCTTCTTCTTCTTCTTCTTCTTCTTCTTCTTCTTCTTCTTCTTCTTCTTCTTCTTCTTCTTCTTCTTCTTCTTCTTCTTCTTCTTCTTCTTCTTCTTCTTCTTCTTCTTCTTCTTCTTCTTCTTCTTCTTCTTCTTCTTCTTCTTCTTCTTCTTCTTCTTCTTCTTCTTCTTCTTCTTCTTCTTCTTCTTCTTCTTCTTCTTCTTCTTCTTCTTCTTCTTCTTCTTCTTCTTCTTCTTCTTCTTCTTCTTCTTCTTCTTCTTCTTCTTCTTCTTCTTCTTCTTCTTCTTCTTCTTCTTCTTCTTCTTCTTCTTCTTCTTCTTCTTCTTCTTCTTCTTCTTCTTCTTCTTCTTCTTCTTCTTCTTCTTCTTCTTCTTCTTCTTCTTCTTCTTCTTCTTCTTCTTCTTCTTCTTCTTCTTCTTCTTCTTCTTCTTCTTCTTCTTCTTCTTCTTCTTCTTCTTCTTCTTCTTCTTCTTCTTCTTCTTCTTCTTCTTCTTCTTCTTCTTCTTCTTCTTCTTCTTCTTCTTCTTCTTCTTCTTCTTCTTCTTCTTCTTCTTCTTCTTCTTCTTCTTCTTCTTCTTCTTCTTCTTCTTCTTCTTCTTCTTCTTCTTCTTCTTCTTCTTCTTCTTCTTCTTCTTCTTCTTCTTCTTCTTCTTCTTCTTCTTCTTCTTCTTCTTCTTCTTCTTCTTCTTCTTCTTCTTCTTCTTCTTCTTCTTCTTCTTCTTCTTCTTCTTCTTCTTCTTCTTCTTCTTCTTCTTCTTCTTCTTCTTCTTCTTCTTCTTCTTCTTCTTCTTCTTCTTCTTCTTCTTCTTCTTCTTCTTCTTCTTCTTCTTCTTCTTCTTCTTCTTCTTCTTCTTCTTCTTCTTCTTCTTCTTCTTCTTCTTCTTCTTCTTCTTCTTCTTCTTCTTCTTCTTCTTCTTCTTCTTCTTCTTCTTCTTCTTCTTCTTCTTCTTCTTCTTCTTCTTCTTCTTCTTCTTCTTCTTCTTCTTCTTCTTCTTCTTCTTCTTCTTCTTCTTCTTCTTCTTCTTCTTCTTCTTCTTCTTCTTCTTCTTCTTCTTCTTCTTCTTCTTCTTCTTCTTCTTCTTCTTCTTCTTCTTCTTCTTCTTTTCTCATTGCCTCTAGAAAATGGAAAAAGCCTTTCTTTTAGCTCAGTATTCTGCTTTTCCTGCATAAGAATATACATTGTGCGATTAGGTTCTTAGTAATATCAAAAGATACTGAAAATTCTGAACAGCTAGTGACTAATAAATGAAGCTAAGAAAATAAGAAGCAGAGAGCGCAATTCTTTATAATTTATATTATATTAATGTTTTGCATGAAGACAGTTATGCAATTTGCTTTGCATTCTTGACATATCATTATGAAAATGTCTTAATTAATTTGGCTTTATTACCTTCAACTTTGTGATGTCACTTCTTAGTAATGGTAGGGAGGAGGAGGAGAAGCGTAAACATAGGGGTGGTGTGGTGGTGGAGACTTGTAGACTGGAGTTGGTGGTGGAGGTGACTTGTAAACTGGAGTTGGTGGTGGTGGGGACTTGTAAACTGGGGTGTGTGGAGGATAGTATGGCTTCTTAGGTGGTGGTGGTGACGACTTGTAAACGGGAGTTGGTGGTGGTGGCGACTTGTAAACCGGGGTGTGTGGGGGATAGTATGGCTTCTTGGATGGTGGTGGCGACTTATAAACTGGAGTGTGTGGAGGGTAGTGTGACTTCTTGGGTGGTGGTGGTGATTTGTAAACAGGAGTTGGTGGTGGTGGCGACTTGTAAACAGGGGTGTGTGGGGGATAGTATGGCTTCTTGGGTGGTGGTGGCGACTTATAAATTGGAGTGTGTGGAGGGTAGTATGGCTTCTTGGGTGGTGGTGGTGATTTGTAAACCGGAGTTGGTGGTGGTGGTGACTTGTAAACTGGAATGTGTGGAGGGTAGTATGGCTTCTTTGGTGGTGGTGGAGATTTATAAACTGGTACAGGATGATATGGTGTTGGTGAAGGGTGGTATGACTTCTTAGGTGGTGGTGGAGACTTATATACAGGGTGGTGGGGTGGTGATGGATAGACATGCACTGGTGGAGGAGGAGACTTGTAGAGGTATGGTTTTTTAGGTGGTGGTGGAGACTTATATACAGGGTGGTGGGGTGGTGATGGATAGACATGCACTGGTGGAGGAGGAGACTTGTAGAGGTATGGTTTTTTAGGTGGTGGTGGAGACTTATATACAGGGTGGTGGGGTGGTGATGGATAGACATGCACTGGTGGAGGAGGAGACTTGTAGAGGTATGGTTTTTTAGGTGGTGGTGGAGACTTATATACAGGGTGGTGGGGTGGTGATGGATAGACATGCACTGGTGGAGGAGGAGACTTGTAGAGGTATGGTTTTTTAGGTGGTGGTGGAGACTTATATACAGGGTGGTGGGGTGGTGATGGATAGACATGCACTGGTGGAGGAGGAGACTTGTAGAGGTATGGTTTTTTAGGTGGTGGTGGAGACTTATATACAGGGTGGTGGGGTGGTGATGGATAGACATGCACTGGTGGAGGAGGAGACTTGTAGAGGTATGGTTTTTTAGGTGGTGGTGGAGACTTATATACAGGGTGGTGGGGTGGTGATGGATAGACATGCACTGGTGGAGGAGGAGACTTGTAGAGGTATGGTTTTTTAGGTGGTGGTGGAGACTTATATACAGGGTGGTGGGGTGGTGATGGATAGACATGCACTGGTGGAGGAGGAGACTTGTAGAGGTATGGTTTTTTAGGTGGTGGTGGAGACTTATATACAGGGTGGTGGGGTGGTGATGGATAGACATGCACTGGTGGAGGAGGAGACTTGTAGAGGTATGGTTTTTTAGGTGGTGGTGGAGACTTATATACAGGGTGGTGGGGTGGTGATGGATAGACATGCACTGGTGGAGGAGGAGACTTGTAGAGGTATGGTTTTTTAGGTGGTGGTGGAGACTTATATACAGGGTGGTGGGGTGGTGATGGATAGACATGCACTGGTGGAGGAGGAGACTTGTAGAGGTATGGTTTTTTAGGTGGTGGTGGAGACTTATATACAGGGTGGTGGGGTGGTGATGGATAGACATGCACTGGTGGAGGAGGAGACTTGTAGAGGTATGGTTTTTTAGGTGGTGGTGGAGACTTATATACAGGGTGGTGGGGTGGTGATGGATAGACATGCACTGGTGGAGGAGGAGACTTGTAGAGGTATGGTTTTTTAGGTGGTGGTGGAGACTTATATACAGGGTGGTGGGGTGGTGATGGATAGACATGCACTGGTGGAGGAGGAGACTTGTAGAGGTATGGTTTTTTAGGTGGTGGTGGAGACTTATATACAGGGTGGTGGGGTGGTGATGGATAGACATGCACTGGTGGAGGAGGAGACTTGTAGAGGTATGGTTTTTTAGGTGGTGGTGGAGACTTATATACAGGGTGGTGGGGTGGTGATGGATAGACATGCACTGGTGGAGGAGGAGACTTGTAGAGGTATGGTTTTTTAGGTGGTGGTGGAGACTTATATACAGGGTGGTGGGGTGGTGATGGATAGACATGCACTGGTGGAGGAGGAGACTTGTAGAGGTATGGTTTTTTAGGTGGTGGTGGAGACTTATATACAGGGTGGTGGGGTGGTGATGGATAGACATGCACTGGTGGAGGAGGAGACTTGTAGAGGTATGGTTTTTTAGGTGGTGGTGGAGATGAGTATTGATAATTTGCTGAGCTTTCAGAAGCTAAGCTCAGCGACACTAAAACCACTAAAAGAGAGGCAAATAGAGAGGCCATTTTCCCCATCTTTGAAACAAATGANTTCTTCTTCTTCTTCTTCTTCTTCTTCTTCTTCTTCTTCTTCTTCTTCTTCTTCTTTTCTCATTGCCTCTAGAAAATGGAAAAAGCCTTTCTTTTAGCTCAGTATTCTGCTTTTCCTGCATAAGAATATACATTGTGCGATTAGGTTCTTAGTAATATCAAAAGATACTGAAAATTCTGAACAGCTAGTGACTAATAAATGAAGCTAAGAAAATAAGAAGCAGAGAGCGCAATTCTTTATAATTTATATTATATTAATGTTTTGCATGAAGACAGTTATGCAATTTGCTTTGCATTCTTGACATATCATTATGAAAATGTCTTAATTAATTTGGCTTTATTACCTTCAACTTTGTGATGTCACTTCTTAGTAATGGTAGGGAGGAGGAGGAGAAGCGTAAACATAGGGGTGGTGTGGTGGTGGAGACTTGTAGACTGGAGTTGGTGGTGGAGGTGACTTGTAAACTGGAGTTGGTGGTGGAGGTGACTTGTAAACTGGAGTTGGTGGTGGTGGGGACTTGTAAACTGGGGTGTGTGGAGGATAGTATGGCTTCTTAGGTGGTGGTGGTGACGACTTGTAAACGGGAGTTGGTGGTGGTGGCGACTTGTAAACCGGGGTGTGTGGGGGATAGTATGGCTTCTTGGATGGTGGTGGCGACTTATAAACTGGAGTGTGTGGAGGGTAGTGTGACTTCTTGGGTGGTGGTGGTGATTTGTAAACAGGAGTTGGTGGTGGTGGCGACTTGTAAACAGGGGTGTGTGGGGGATAGTATGGCTTCTTGGGTGGTGGTGGCGACTTATAAATTGGAGTGTGTGGAGGGTAGTATGGCTTCTTGGGTGGTGGTGGTGATTTGTAAACCGGAGTTGGTGGTGGTGGTGACTTGTAAACTGGAATGTGTGGAGGGTAGTATGGCTTCTTTGGTGGTGGTGGAGATTTATAAACTGGTACAGGATGATATGGTGTTGGTGAAGGGTGGTATGACTTCTTAGGTGGTGGTGGAGACTTATATACAGGGTGGTGGGGTGGTGATGGATAGACATGCACAGGTGGAGGAGGAGACTTATATACAGGGTGGTGGGGTGGTGATGGATAGACATGCACTGGTGGAGGAGGAGACTTGTAGAGGTATGGTTTCTTAGGTGGTGGTGGAGATGAGTATTGATAATTTGCTGAGCTTTCAGAAGCTAAGCTCAGCGACACTAAAACCACTAAAAGAGAGGCAAATAGAGAGGCCATTTTCCCCATCTTTGAAACAAATGAGAAAAGTTGTTGTCCTCTTAAGCTTCACTCCGACCCCTTTATATAGCTTTCAATTATACAATTACCCTTTTCAAGATTTTCATAAATGAAGGTAAAAGTCTCACTAGATTACTTAAAACCTACCAAAGTAAAAAAGCTAGAGTATGCATTTTCATTTGGTTTTGTCATGTTGTCGGCTCAAATTGACTTGAGTTGGTATACATTTTTTGTTCGATAGAGGCTGCAAGCTAAGCATAGCTGGAATTAATAAACTATTATGGCAGCTATACTATTTCTGATGCAATAATTTAAAGAGAAAAGTCTCCTTTACTTTCTATCTTTTTATACAGTACCGAAGCTTTGAAAAACAAGTGTGGATGCCTCAACTTTGCACGATTTCAGTTGCAGAAATCTGAGCAGATAGCTTTTTTATATGTCTCTGTTAACTTTAATGAATGTTATTGTTTATCATTAAAATTGGATAACAATTTAATTTATAATGTGACTCTAAGTACATGTGATTTCACTTAATACCAATTAATAAATATGAAGATTAATAATAGAAATGAACTATAAAGTAAAACAAACTAGTTTTAGAATGGAACTCAGCCCTCAAGTTTGGATACCCTCGAACTGGTTGATGTAAGAACAATTAAAATATAACAAGCTGATGAACAATAGTATAAACGAGAAAAAGAATTACATTGCTTTGATATCTATGAACCATGTATCTTCCAAATGATTAGAACCCCCTTTAAATAGTAGAGGAATTCCACTTGTGGTATAATTTTAATTACAGAAGGAAATTCATGATTAGCTAATTAACCGTTTCTGATTTGATCCGTTCCGAGATTTATGCCATGATCCTCGACCAGTCGCGGATATATCGCCTTTCTGTTATTGTGCTATTTTCGATCTTGCTCGATGTCTGTCTCATTTGGCTTTGATCGCTACTAGCCTCGATCTCGACAGGTACCTCGATTCTGAACTCGGTACCTTATCCTCGTGATTTAGTCTGTTCTGTTACGAGGCCATTCTTCGATGCAACCTCCCGGTCTCGGTCAAATAGTAAAATCGGGTGGGCTCGGTTTTAACCGTATACAGATAGTCTCCTCGTTTTTTGGAGTAAAATGACAAGAAACGAATTGAGCCTTCAATTTTCTATCTCGACCTGTAATGACGACATCCTCGTGATGTAAGCGACGGGAGTGACCAAAACGTCCCGTCAGTACAGTTCCCCAAGTCATTAATGAGTGTTAGTTGGTGGTCGGCCACTAGTGCCTTTGAACCGTCGCCGTGAGTCCAATAAATAGACCACTTCCTCATTGATTCAAACTTTACTTTCACTTCCTTCTAATATCTAAAGCGTTTAAATCTCTTAAGTTCGTCCCTTTTACAAATCTTTAGGCTTTGCTATTAATCCTGTCTCAAATGTCAAGTCCTATTATCTTCCTCTTCTTCAAACTTACACAAGAATGGCAAAAACATCAAAAACGGTACCACAAAAAGAAGTTGCTTCATCTTCTCAACCGGCCGGCGGGAAAATGCCGGTGGATCCCTGTCTTGAGGAATGCATTCTTGGGGGTGCGCGCTAAACTCCGATTTTAAGACCGATAAAGCCTCGTCGATTCCTGATCGATGCGAGCCAATGTCGAGGTATATGTGCTCAATAACTGAGGGATACCTTAAGCAGGTAAAGAAAGACCGCAACTGGGAGGGCAAAGAGGTGGTGATCCCGACCCCCGAAGAAGACATCACCACTCATGTGGAAGGGTTTCTAAGTGTTTACACTTACCCTTTCACGCTGGCCCCCTCGACCCCCTCATCGTTGATTTTTGCCGTCAATACCAAATAACCCTAGGCCAAATCCATCATTCCTTTTGGAAAATTGTTATTCTGCTCCGATTCTTCGTGAGCAAAGTCGAGGGGCTCCCTTTCATCCTCGATCACCTTATCAGATTGTATAGCCCCGCCTCTATCGAGGCGGGTTAATAAAACTCCAACGTCGGGCTACCAAAGTGTTGTTTTCGAGCATAGACGAGGACAAGGATCGAGGCTGGATGAGCCGGTTCATTCGAGTGTAGACTTCCAACCTAATCCTAGCCGAGAAGATGCCATTTCCTGAGAAATGGAACATGAATCGTAAGTACCGTCTCACTGTTAGCTTTCATGTATTTTATTTGTTCCTTGGTATTTTCTCATTGATGTCTTTTTCCATGATGTAGCGGTCGCTTGGATGCCCCGTGCGATTCTCGACCTTGAGAGCTTGGTTCGGAACCTTGCCTCGACCTCTACATACGTCGAGCGCTCATGGCGCGATTTAGCAAAGGGCCGATGGGAGGCCAAGAATCATGGTAATCCCATTTTTTGTGTATTTGTTGATTTGATTAAGATGCCCTTCTTCTACTTATTCAATTTTCTCGTGTACAGGCCTGGGCAATGATGCGGTCATGAGGCCCCCGTCTGGTGAGGAGGAGATTTTGACCCCGGTTTCGAAGCCGACGAAGGATAAGAAGAGGAAAATGACCTCAACCTCCGAGGATCTAAAGCCTAAGAAGAATCTGGTTCGTAAGCCGAAGAAAGACACAGTTGCCCTGCCTGCGGATGTGATTCAATGGCTAAGGGAGGAAGAAGAAGAGGATGAAGATGATGGCTCGGAACTGGTGGCCCGAGTGAAGAAAACCATCGAGGCCCCAAAGGCCGCTGAGTCGGTGGTGGTTGAGGATATTCCGCCTTGAGGTCTTAGAAAAGGACTCGGGCAAAGTCCCCAAGTCGTCGAAGAATAAAGATGCCTCCCGCCGAGATGAGCAAAAGGCGGGTATGTCTGAAAGGGCCGGCTTCGAAGCCCTTCGCAATGAGGAGAACACCCCAAGTGGCTTACTTGGGGCAATAGATATTGGAGAGTCGCCGATTCTCCCTGCGTTTTCCGAGGAGGCAATTCGGGAGGCCCAAGCTACGAGGACTCCCGAAGTAGACGGGGTCCATGGAGAGGAGGACCCCTTCCGTGGTTACTTTATCGGGGGTCCAGGATGCTACCGACCTGAGTGAAGCATCGAGTCTCTTCACTGAGGCTCAACAAGCCTTGATTCGGGTGAGTCTCAAATCCCTTTGTCGATATCATACTTAGTTTATTTCTTCTCTTCATGTCTAATTTCCTTTCTTTTTTCCATATAGGCTTTGGCGCTCCATCAGGAGGCGTTCGCAAAGTCCCGAGCAAAGCTGAGCTGATGTGAGGCCGACCTCCAAGGGCTCACGGAGGAGAGAAATGCCCTTAAACTTCTCAGTGGGCAAAAAGAAGAGGATATCAAGGACCTCCGAGCCGAGTTGGCCAAAGCTCACCAAGATTAGACCGACCTGATCGAGCACGTAATGAAAATCTTAAAAGCTCATGGGCTTGATTCGGGAATGATGGCTAACATTTCAATCTCACAGCTGAAGCAGAAGGTCAAGAGGATCGAGCAGTTCTGCGAGGAGGTCAACATAATGAAGGCGGAGACCTTTGGGTGGAAACAAGTATGGACCACTTTTCTGCTGAAAAAGAGGCTGCTCGAGCCCAATTGTCATCGGTCGAAAGTCATATTCGAGGCATGAAGGAGAAGAGCTCAGCGCAGGCAAAGAAAATAGAGGAGCTCGAGGCTCGGTTGGCTTCCGAACTTGCAAAGGCCAAATCCGAACCTGAAAAGGCAAAGGCCGAGGCAGAGGCGATCGTGGACATCTACCGGGACGATGCTGAAGCCGCTCAAGTCCAAGCGAGAGAGGCATTCGAGATCGCTCAAACTCGAGCACATTGGATTGCTCAACTCACCAAATGCCAATCTCGAAGGGAAACCCTCGAGGAGATCCATGCTCGAGGTTTCGATCTTACCGACGATACAATAAAGGCTAAAGAGCATGAAGCTGATGCTAGATCGCTGGCCTCTTCCAATGATGATGATGGCAGCAAGAGCGGGTCCGAGAATAGGGAGGACTTTGATGGGGAGGAATCTTCCCCTGAGGAAAATTAGGAATCTTAGGCTTTTTCTTTTTTGATTTTTTGTGCGGACCCTGATCGGTCCTTGTAAATATTTTCGTATATATAAAAGATCTTTTTTCTCTTTGATTTGTCTTTATTCTATTTCCTATCTCGTGAAAATTCTATTTCATTCATGCCTTCATGCTTTATGGAGATTTTGCTCACAAGTTTGGGACTTTAGGCAACTAGACCGAAGTCGGGCCAGTGTGGTCTTTAAAATCGAGTGAGTACTTGCTCAAACTCGAAGTAGAGTAACCCTTAGGTTTTAGTTGAGTAAGGACGAATTCTCGAACTCAAAAAATAAAATGGACCTTAGGCTCTTGAATTAGGCCGTTATGGCCTCAAAAGAATGGCTTTTCCCCTTTTTCGGCTTGAAACATTAATCATAAAAATTTGTCATGCCTTAGCACAAGATAGATTTGTACCCATTAGATTTTTCGAGGATTGGTGTTATCGAAATCCTTTGCTTTGTTATGCCTTAGCACAAAATTGTCTAGGAGTTCGAACAATTCGCTACCCCTTAGGGTTTTTCGAGGGTCGATATTATCGAGACCCTTAGTAATTCAGCCGAGGGTTACCCTTTTTAATCGGTTTATGAGAATATTTTATAAAGGAATTCGGACGTCTCCGAACCGTGTTAATTTGGCCGTAGCCTTTAGTTTGGGATTTGCCCCTTAGGTTTGTTTCCTTGCTATACTTCGAACTCGTTCGAAGTGTCAGTCCCCGAGTGAGGTGGTTGTGGCCTATAAAATCGAGGATTGCCTTTTTAAGGTCTTACGATTTTGAGATTTAGTAATTCGATCATGTAAATTTTTTGGACGGCAGCCCCCAAGTATAGGGTAAATTGTTTGAACTTCAGTTGTGATCGGCCCTTAAGCCAGTTTCCACAATAGATCATAAGTATGAAATTGTAAAGTATAAATTTCTATAAGGCATGGAACATCTGGTAAGGAAAAATACTTCATTCAATAGATTATATATGCGTACATGTTTTTCCATTAGGGCTCGAGTAATCTACATGGACATGGTTCATTTGACCGTTTGGTCCTATACCTATCGAGACCATGTCGACACGAAGTATTTTCCTTGTAACTATTCGAGGGTGATGCCCCCTCCCTGTATTCGAGGTTGATTGTAAAGGGGCCTCGGATACTATTGAATTGCTCTAAGTTAGCACGAACAATGGTTGCCTCGTTAAAAACCTCGCGGAAAAAACCCATTTGGGACAAAAACCGGTCTATGGGAAAAAGAGTGCAACGCGTGCTTTCAGACCTAAGGACTTTGTGTTTGAAGAATCCTTTGGTGTCTTCGATTAAACACCTACAAATGGTTAGTATAAAATATAAATGCAAATGGAGGTGGTCGTACCTTAGTAGTAATATCATTTGAGGAGTTATGTGTTCCAATTGTTTGGTAATTGTTTGCCGTTCATCGTGCCAAGTTTGTAGGATCCCTTTCCAATGATATCGAGGACTTGATACGGTCCCTCCCAGTTCGGGCCAAGTTTTCCTTCGTTTGGGTCTCGAGTATTGAGGGTGACCTTCCTCAGAACCAAGTCCCTGATTTTAAAGT
>AWOL01S0003092.1:0-21211 GCA_000715115.1 Nicotiana otophora | reverse complement strand
GATTGTAGTACCTTTCGATCCGCTATTTTTGTGCGGCCATTCGAACGAGGGCGGCTTCCCATTTTTCATCTAGCAATTCGAGGCTTGTATTCATAGCCTCGCGATTTGACTCTTCAGCTGCATATCGAAACCTGAGGCTAGGTTCCCCGACTTCAACCGGGATCAGAGCTTCGGTGCCATATACAAAAAGAACGGTGTTGCCCCCGTACTGGATTTTGGCATTGTTCGATACGCCCAAAGGACTTTGGACAATATTTCTCTTCATTTTCCTTTAGCGTCGTTCAATCTTTTCTTTAGATTTTGAATGATGGTCTTGTTTTTCGATTCGGTCTGTCCGTTCCCACTAGGATGATATGGCGTCGACATGATCCTTTTTATTTTGTGATCTTCGAGAAATTTTGTTACTTTTATGCTGATGAATTGCTTTCCATTGTCGCATACGATCTTGGCGGGCATCCCAAATCGGCATATAATGTGGTCCTAGATGGAATCTATGACTTCTTTCTCTCTAATTTTGTCGAAAGCATGCATTTCAACCCACTTAGAGAAATAGTCAGTCATAAACAAAATATATTTTGCTTTACCTGGGGCCGATGGTAGAGGGCCGACGATATCCATTTCTCATTTCATGAATGTCCATGGGGATAAGACTGAGTGGAGTTGCTCTCCGGGTTGGTGAATCATCGGCGCATACCTTTGACATTTGTCGCACTTTCGAACAAACTCTTTTATATCCTTTCCTATATCGGCCCAATAATATCCTGCTCTGATGACTTTGTGAATCAATGATTCGGCACCGGAATGATTTTCGTAGGTGCCCTCATGGATTTCTCGTAGTACGTGATCAGTATCTCCTAGTCCCAAACATATTTCCAATGGTCCATCAAACATCCTTCTATATAGTGTTCCATCTTCGGCCAATGTGAATCGTACGGGCTTCGTACGTAGAGTCCTCGATTCCTTAGGATCCGAAGGAAGCTTCCCGTTCTTTAGGTACTCTATATATTTGTTCCTCCAATTCCAGGTCAGACTTGTGGAGTTGATTTCGGCGTGGCCTTCTTCGATTACTGACCTTGAAAGTTGTACGACAGTCTCCGAGCTAATCTCGTTGTCTTCGACCGATGATCCCAAATTTGCTAGGGCATCGGCCTCGTTGTTTTGTTCTCGAGGCACATGTTGTAGGGTCCATTCTTTAAACCGATGTATAGTCACCTGTAGTTTGTCCAAGTACCTCTGCATCCGATCTTCTCGAACCTCGAAGGTTCTGTTGACTTGGTTTACCACAAGCAGGGAGTCACATTTGGCCTCGATGACCTCTGCTCCCAAACCTTTAGCTAGCTCGAGTCCTGCAATCATGTCCTCATACTCAGCCTCATTGTTAGTTAACTTGGAAGTTTTGATAGCTTGTCTAATTGTATTACCCGTGGGCGGCTTCAAAACGATGCCTAGCCCGTAAAGTCAGCCATGAAGTCCGCTAAGATTTGAGAATTGATGGCCGTTCGGGGGTCAATACTCGATATCGTACCCACTGATCTCGACGGCTAATTTGGCCAATCATCCCGAAAGTTCGGGCTTATGAAAAATATTGCGAAGGGGATAAATAGTCACCACACAGATCGGGTGACACTTAAAATATGGTTTTAATTTTCTAGAGGCGCTTATTTGGGAAAGCGCTAATTTTTCTAAGTGTGGGTACCGGGTCTCGGCCTCACCTAAAGTTCGACTAACATAGTAAACAGCAAATTGCGTACCTTGCTCTTCTCAAACTAGGGCCCCACTTACCGCGATTTACGAGATTACTAAGTACAAGTAGAGTTGCTCGTCCGCTTTCGGAGTATGAAGCAGTGGCGGGCTCGAGAGGTACCACTTTTATTCTTCCAATGCTCGTTGTCATTCTGGGGTACGTGCAAAATTATTCTTCTTTTTGAGCAGTGAGAAGAACCTGTAACTTCTATCTGAAGACCTCAAGATGAATCGGCCTAGGGCGGCTATGCGCCCTGTTAATCTTTGTACGACCTTAACATTGTCCACGACTGTGATGTCTTTGATTTCCTTGATCTTATCGGGGTTGATTTCGAACCCCCAATTTGATACCATAAAGCAGGGGAACTTGCCCGAGCCGACCCCGAATGCACATTTCTTCGGGTTGAGTTTCATGTAGTATTTCCTTAGTATATCGAAAGTCTCCTGCAAATGTGTCAAATGGTCCTCTACTCGCAGGGACTTAACTAGCATATCGTCAATATAAACCTCTATTGATTTAACTATTTGTTCTTCTAACATTCAATTTACTAAGCGTTGATAAGTAGCACCATCATTCTTTAGTCCAAACGTCATTACATTATAACAATAGGTGCCGTACTTAGTGATGAACGGAGTCTTTTCCTGATCCTCCGGGTTCATTTGTATTTGATTGTACCGAGAGTAGGCATCGATAAAACTAAGGATCTCTTGGCCGGCCATGGCATCGATCATGCGGTCGATATTCGACAGATGAAAAGAGTCTTTAGGACATAATTTGTTTAAATCTTTACAGTCTACGTACATTCTAAATTTATTTCCCCTTTTAGGGACTACAGCTATGTTTGCTAACCTTTTGGGATATTTTACTTCCCGAATGGATCCTATTTTGAGAAGTTTGGCTACCTCGTCCTTGATGAATGCATGTTTTACCTCGTACTGGGGCCTTCTCTTTTGTTTTACCGGGCAAAACTTCGGGTCCAGGCTCAGTCGATGTGTAGTGATCTCTGGCGGGATCCCTGTCATATCTAGGCGGGACCAAGCAAAACAATCCATATTATTAATAAGAAATTTAATGAATTTTTCCCTGAGCTCGAGGGTTAAACCCATACCCAGGTATACCTTTCGATCGGGTAGATGCTCGATCAGTATGACTTGCTCCAGCTCTTCGACTGTCAATTTGGTAGCGTCAGAATCCTCGGGGATTATGAAGGATCGAGGGGTCCAGTAGTCATCGTCTTTGTCCGTTACCTACTTCTCCGACTGAATCGAGGCTGGTGGCTGTGGTTGCTATTTAGCTTCCTGTTTTCCTTTGGACTCCGATCCCTTTGTTGATGAAAGTGCCGATACCGGTATTACTTCGTCGACTGCGAACATCTCTTTGACAGCATGTTGTTCCCCATACACCATTTTTACTCCATACGGTGTTGGGAACTTCAGCATTTGGTGAAGGGTTGAGGGGATCGCATTTATGTTGTGAATCCAGGGTCTTCCGAGCAGTGCATTTCATCTCATATCGCCATCGACCACATGGAACTTTGTTTCTTGAATAGTTTCGGCTACATTTACTAGTAGGATAATTTTACATTTAGTTGTTTCACTCGCCATGTTGAAGCCATTGAGAATCCGAGCTGCGGGTACGATCTGATCTTGTAGGCCGAGCTGCTCCACGGCCCTCGATCGAATAATATTGGCCAAGCTTCCTGGATCAATTAAAACACATTTAACCTGAATTTTATTCATAAGGATAGAGATTACTAAAGCATCGTTGTGGGGTTGTGAGATCCCTTCTGCTTCCTCATAATTGAATGATAAAGTGCCTTCTGGCACATAGTCTCGAATTCGTTTTTCCCCGATGATTGATACTTTAGTGCGTTTTAACACGGGCCCTTGTGGAATATCGACCCCTCCAACGATCATGTGAATCACGTACTGTAGTTCTTCCTGCTTGGTTTTCCTGTTTGTATCCCTGTCTCTGAAATGGTTTTTAGCTCGGTCGCTCAAGAATTCTCGAAGGTGACCCTCATTGAATAGACGGGCCACCTCCTCCCTTAGTTGTGTACAATCTTCAGTTCTATGACCATGTGTACCATGGTATTTGCATATTTGATTGGGGTTTCTTTGGGATGGATCAGTTTGTAGGGGTCTGGGCCATCTAGTATCTTTGATTCTCCAATGGCTAACACAATACCTGATGCGTCGATGCTGAAGTTGTATTCTGATATCGTGGTGCTTCTGTGGGATCGGCATGTTTATCGAAGCCACTTTTTCTCATGAGCCTTCGAGAGCTATGTCCTCGATCGTTCCTTTGATCATTCCGGGTGGGATTGCGTCCTGGGCCGCTATTTCTATGATCTGCGTTGTATGGTTGATACCGATCTCTGTTCGACCGGGGTTCTCTATCGATATCCCTTTGAGTTATGCTGACGGGCTTGTTTGGATAAACGGAACCGGAAGGGGTCCCCAATTAATCATCCTTGACCCTGATCTTTGACTGGTACCGATTATGTACATAGGCCCAGGTTACCTCTGGATATTCAACTAAATTCTGCTTTAGCTATTGTGATGCCACCGAACTTCGTTCGTTCAAACCTTGAGTAAAGGCTTGAACAACCCAATTGTCTGTGACCGATGGTAGTTCCATGCGTTCCATCTAGAACCGATATACGAATTCCCTTAATATTTCGTTGTCTTTTTGTTTCCCCTTGAAGAGGTCTGATTTCCTAGTCGCAACCTTCATTGCTCCGGCATGTGCCTTTACGAAGGATTCTGCAAGCATGGTGAAGGAATCGATGGAATTAGGCGGCAAATTGTGGTACCATATCATTTCTCCTTTCGACAAGGGTTCTCCAAATTTCTTCAGTAGAACAGATTCAATCTCATCGTCTTCCAAGTCATTCCCTTTTATTTCGCATGTATAAAAAGTGACATGCTTATTAGGGTCAGTGGTCCCATTGTACTTAGGAATTTCTGGCATTCGGAATTTCTTCGGAATGGGTTTCAGAGCCGCACTTGGAGGGAAAGGCTTCTGTACAAATTTCTTTGAATCCATACCCTTTAGAATCGGCGGTGCCCTCGGTATTTGGTCAACCCGGGAGTTGTATGTCTCTACTTTCTTTCCATTTGCCTCGATTTTCTTTTCTCTCGATTCAATTCATTTAGTGAGCTCCTCGAGCATTTTCATAATGGCGGGGTCAGTCCTCGATTCGTTGGCATTCGACCTTTCCGGCACAGGCTCGGTCCTGTGGACGAATTCTTGTTCGGTCCTATTCGGTGTTCGGTGTTGATTTTATAGTTGTGCTATAGCGGCTTGTTAAGCCTGTAACATTTCGAATATCAATTGGAGGCTAACTCCATCATCTTCTCCGCCATGCGTACCTCGATCACCTGATCGAAATTCCCTGCATACGCTACCTTCGGGATCAACGCCCAAATTTGCATTTAGGGCGATATGTGAACTGACATCGACGAGATTTTCAATTGGTGCTCCCTCTAGGTCAGCCTGAGGCGCCTCGATCCCCGGGGCAGCTATATTGTCATTTTTCCTGTGAAATTAGAGGTCGTTGTCACCATGTGTAAGCGATGCTTGTGAGTTTGACATGTTTATCTTGAAAAAAAAGATTCTTACGAGAACAAGTGTAAATCAGTGTGTGTTATCGGAATCAGTATTAAGCAATCACTATTATCCTTGGCCCTATAGTGGGCGCTAAACTGTTTCCCCTTAAAATTGGATAACAATTATCCTTATAATGTGGTTCTAAGGACACGTGATTTCACTTAATACCCATTGATAAATATGAAGATTAATAACATAAATAAACTATAAAGTAAAGCAAACTAGTGTTGGAATGAAACTCAACAATTACAATATAACAAGCTGATGAACAATAGTATAAAGGAGAAAGAGAATTATATTGCTTTGATATCTGCGAACCATGTGTCTTCCAAATGATTAGAATCCCCCTTTAAATAGTAGAGGAATTTTACTTATGGTATAATTCTAATTACAGAAGGAATTCCCATGATTAGCTAATTAACTGTTTCTGATTTGATCCGTTCCGAGATTTACGCCATGATCATCGACCAGTCGCGAATATCTCGCCTTTCTGTTATTGTGCTATCTTCGATCTTGCTCGATGTCTGTCTCATTTGGCTTCGATCGCTACTAGCCTGGATCTCGACAGGTACCTCGATTCTGAACTCGGTACCTTATCCTCGTGATTTAGTCTGTTCTGTTACGAGGCCATTCTTCGATGCAACCTCCTGGCCTCGGTCAAATAGTAAAATCGGGTGGTCCTGATTTTAACCGTATACAGTTCTATTCGCATGTATGACTGATTTCAAAAAGAAAAACTATGAAACTTGACATTTACTACCGAAATCACAAAGAGTGAAATTAATTCACTTGTATCAGACATTGATAAATTGAGTAAAGTTAATATTCAAGCATGATTAGTGTCAATCCTTGTGTCGCCCTAAAAGGCTTTATATGTAAATGATTTCCAGTTCAGCTTTGAACAAGTTAAGTTTTTTTTCACTTGATGTAATTTATGGCATTCTGGTGCAGAAACATAGGTGTTCAACTTCTGACTGATTAAGTAACCTTCACATGTACTCAAGAAGCATATACAGTATCTTTTAGTCTAGCCTCTCTAGCTATAAAAATAGTCCGGGAATAGTAGAGAAATTAAACACAATACATCATATTAAGAGATATGATTCAAGAACCAATTTCAATCAACGTATAAGAATCAATAACTTAACTTAGATCATGAACCCCTATACTTTGGTGTTTTGTCGGAGGTTTTGGTTTTATGTCCCAAATTTCCTTTGTATTATCTATTTCAATATTAACTATGGGGTAGAGGTCCAAATCAAATGTCCCACCACCTCGGGAGGCATAAGCCCCGCTGAATGGATTCAAGGGGGGAAAAAATCCCCCAACCCCCAACTTTATAATACTAGCATTTTCAGTAGGTCACTTCCAAAGAGTTTAATCTTAGAGAATTGACGATAAAAACTGTGCATGACCCACTATATAGTAATTGATGCCTACTGTCGTTGATATATCTTACAGAAGACGAGAAAAACTGCTCAATTGAACCCTGTTAGTAACGCACTCCATCCGTCCGTTATCACAATGTTAAATTTTTAAAATTATTTGGGAGAGGAAAATTAACCTAGGAAATGTTGAGGATATTATTAACATTTATTTATTTGCAAAAGGTAAAAAAGAAGGTACTAACAACAGTCCGCGAAATGAGAAGATTGCACGGCATCACCTATCGTGTTTTTACTCTCAAACTTTCCATGAAATAGTAACACCTATCGTGTTTTTACTCTCAAAGATTGCACGGCATCACCTATCGTGTTTTTACTCTCAACCTCGCCATGAAACAGTAACAATGGCACGACATCACCATTCGTGTTTTTACTCTCAAACTTTTCATAAAATGATAAATACGGCACGACATCACCCTTCATGCTTTTATTCTCAACTTCGTCATGAAACGATAAATACGGTACGACATTACCCTTCGTGCTTTAACTAGTTTCTTCCTCACCATGTATTAATCAATAAATGAAGCCATAATCAGCACGACATCACCCTGCGTGCTTTAACACTCTCCCCCACTATGTAGCAATGAATATATAATATTTGGGAGGTAGAATAAGCAAGAACAAACCTTACATCAACAACGGTTCCAAAGTACCAAACCTCAACTTCCAAAAGTACTCAATGATCACAATAATTCATAAATGCAAAAAGAACGATCAATTAAGAAACAAACTAGTCTAAGCATGGATATCATAATCAAAGAAAGAAAGAAATTACAAGGAAACAAGTCCCGCCCGCATACTTTAACCCAACAACAACGCATAAGTACTCGTCACCTCACATATACGTTGTACACAAACATTTAAACACGAAGCAAAGTCAAACACGTACTAATCCCTCAAGTCAAGGTTAACCACGACACTTACCTTGCTCCACAATCGACTCAAAGCTCAACCACGGTTTTGTCTATCGAACAAGCCTCTGAACCAACCAAATCTAGCAAATTATCAACCAAACGATTCAAAATAAGCCTTAGGAACTACCCACAAATGATAGAGGTTTAATTTAGGTCATTATTGAAAAAGTCAACTCCCATGCCCGCTTGGTCCAAAGCCAAGATTTGAACCAAAATATGATTACCCATTCACCCCGAACTTGGTTATGTAATTTATTTCGAAATCCGACCTTAATTTGAGGTCCAAATTCTAATTTTACAAAATCCCTAATTCTACCCAAATCCCCAATCTCTACCATGAAAATCCTAAATTTTTGGTTGAAATCTTAGGAAATGTAATGAGTAATTGAAAGAAAGTAAGTTAGAATCACTTACCAACGAATTGGGGAAAAGTAGCCTTTGTAAAAATCGCCTTTGAGGTTTCAATTACCCATTACATTTCCTAAGATTGCAACCAAAAATCTAGGATTGAAAATTGAAAGAATGAACAACAATCTCGTCTAACTCAGCTTTTGACGAGGCGCAAAGGTCGCAATTGCGACCTGGGTTCACAATTGCGAACTCCGCAAATGCGAGACATACTTCGCAATTGCGAAGAATCTCCATCTCAGCTATCATCGCATTTGCGATGATTTGTTCGCAATTGCGAACTTTGGCCCTCGCGCAAATGCGACCTATTCATCGCAAATGCGATCCCTTGTTGCCCAGCCATTCTTCGCAAATGCGAGGAAGTGGTTCGTAAATGCGAACCTGACAGAGATTTTACTAGTTCGCAAATGCGAAAATGGACCTCGCAAATGCGAGATCAGTCCCCCTGCCCATGCTTGCAAATGCGAAGGTTTCTTCGCAAATACGAGATCTGCAATAGACACCAGAAACACAAGGCACCGGCTATGATTCTATGTTCAAATCCACTCTGTAGCCTATCTAAAACTCACTCAAACCCTCGAGGCTCCAAACAAAACATGTACACAAGTCTAAAAACCTCATACGAACTCACTCGCGCGATCAAATCATCAAAATAACACCTAAAACTACAAATTGGACACCAAATCACTTATGTTTTGCACTTCCTAATCACGTCAAATCACTTCCGTTTTGTACCAAATATGGTAGTAAAGTCCTAAATATCGTAATGGACCTATACCAAGTTCCGGAACCAAAATTTGGACCCGGTGTCAACAAAGTCCAACATCAGTCTAGTTTATAATTTATTTAAACCTTTAAATTTTAAATTTTCGACAAAATGCGATAACTCGAGCTAGGGACCTCCGAATTTGATTCCGGTCATACCCCAAGTCCCCAATCACGATACGCATCCATCGGGATCGTTAAAACACTATCCAGGTCTGTTTGCCTAAAATTTTGACCGAAGTCAATTCAAATGGATCTTTAAGGCACAATTTCACATTTTATCGATTTTTCACATAAAAACCTTCCAGAAAATTACACGGACTGCACACGTAAATTGATAAAGGCTTAAAGGAGATATTTGATGTTTCGAAACACAGAATTAAGGTTTAAAACTCTAGATGATATATCGGGTCATCACATTCTCCACTTCTAAAATAACCGTTCGTCCTCGAATAGATATAGAAAAGTGCATGGACTGGTGAAAAAGTGTGGATATCTACTCCGGATGTCCGATTCGGACTCCCAAGTCGCTGCCTTGACCGGCTGACCTCTCCTCTACACTTGAACTAAAGGATAACTTTTAGACCTCAATTGTCAGACCTGCCGAGCCAGAATATCTGTCGGCTCCTCCTTATAAGTCAAATCATTGTCCAACTAGACTGAACTGCAATCTAACACATGTTAAGGATCATCGTGATACTTCTAGAGCATGGACACATAGAACACCGGATGGACTGCTGATAAACTAAGTGGCAATGCGAGCTCGTTAATCGAGAAGATGTATCTCGAAACCTCTTTGCACCAACCCTATACGAAGGAAGGCTTTTCAACCTTGAAATCGACGTTGGCCGAACATCCCCTGGGGATGAACATTTTTAAAGGGGGTTCGTGCACTAGTTCACCAACGACCACACGCGGGGCGGTCTCCTCAACCTTAGTAGTCGACCGCGAAGTAGAAGAAGCTTCTTCTTGGGGAACGGTTTTGGAAGTCCTTTCCATTTCTTTAGAAAATGAAGATGGAGGAAAATCTGAGAAAGATGAAGAAAGAAAGGAAGTTGAAGGATTAGACTTGTTGGCTTGCGATGAAGATGGGTAAAAATTCTTGCAAGAACCTCGAATAACTGGGGTAAAAGTGCTAAAGAGTATTAAAATCCTAAAGGTACGAGGGTAGAAGGTCTGGATGTAAAGTAAAAATGAACAAAGGAGAGGGTATTTATAATAGTTCAGCGGCGTTTCACATCCAGGCACGGCCGACCAGCGGCTGACATGCATTTAATGCTATTATGACTCGACTCGTGAGACGTTTCAGTTGTTTTGTCGTTTCTATCATGATGTTTCGAAGTAAGAATTGGAAGCTCGTGTTGTTTCTAATCGATTACTCTGCGAAAAGCGAGGGGACTATATGCATACAGGTGAAATTGAGCTCACGGTGCATCCTAGACTCCGACAAAATAAGCGAGGCTCGAGATATGGCAACAAGGGACAAAAATTGAGCCAAAGTCCCACCGGGCTAGAACTCGGGGGCGTGACGCCTGCCTTCGAGAATATGGAAGCCATGGTCCCGAAATCGGTATTGATACCCAATATTTCCCTCATATATTTCCAAATATATATATATATATATATATATACTTTCAAAATAGTGCATATGCATCATCATTTGGTTTACACGCATACACAAGTATTTTGCATAATCTTCCATGATTTTTAAAGACTTTAAATTAATTTATTTCTGTATTTTATTATATAAATATCCAATAATTACCCTCCTAATTATTCTTATGATGATTTAATCATCTAAACTTATCATTTATACCAATATGAGGTTTTAAATATTTTCAGTGCATTTCGTATAATTACATTTGTATTTTGTAGGGCTAAATTGCACATTTTGCAATAATAACCCATATGTACATATAATTACATTATTTATACAAAAAAATAACTTTTTATATTTTTGTAATGTTAAATAATTGTTTTTAATCATTTTCATGCCCAAGTGATATTTTTGTTATTTATCTATTATTTTTATAAATTATTTATTTATTAAAATTGAGTATTTAAAATCCGGCCCTAATTTCATAACTAATTTCGGACCTAACTACCCAAACATAGCCCAATTACCCCAAGCCCAAACTCCTTAGCCCAGTACCTATACCCATTTAATTAACCCGACCTAACCCCTGCTCAAATCCCAATCGTTGATAAAAAATGATCAATGGCTCAAAAATGCCTTCCCCTTTTCCTTATATCACCCGTCCTCAAACCCTAACCCCATTCCTCCAAACCCGCTGCCTCTCTACTCCGTTCCCTTTGAAGAACCCTAGACCGCTGCCTCTCCAAAATCCTCCCCTAATCTCGTTCCTAATGGAATTTTCTTTCCATTTACTTACCATTCCGACATATTTCCTTTATTGGTTGATTCTTTACGGTATTACTTAGTACTTGCCTAAACATGGCAAGTACCCTACTCTGATTCTGTCCTAATCGATCTTCATCTCTAGAATTTGGGTGATATTAAGTCCAACACGTTATTTTGCACTGTGTGAGTCCGATTTGTTCGTATCTTGCTGATTCATACTTAACCCTAAGGTTAGGGTTTACAGACTCTCTTTGATTCGAACTGAAATTGGTTCAAGCTTTAATATTAAGTACTATCTCGTCTATATTCGCCTTAAGTATGAATCTGTCTAGTTCTGCCGATTATTTTTACTTGCACTAATTAGGGTTTCAGATCCTTTTTATTTGAACCAAATCTGGTTCGGTTCTGGTTTTGTGAATAATATTCATGTCTATGTTCATATTATACAATATGTGATTCTTTGCCTTTATTTTCTGCCGATTTTGTGGAGTTTACCTAAAAACTAGGGTTTCAAAATTTTTCTTCTTTACTAATTATTTGAATTAATTATATTTCCATATTTATGTGTTTAGTTCCTACACTATTTAAACCCTTCCCCACTCCCTTTTGGTTAAGTTCGAAAAATCATTAAAAAGTTATAAAACTAAAGCTGTATACTCCTTATTCTTGAATAATCTTGTTATGTACTCTGGTTCCCGGCCGGCTGAAAGCCAAGACTAGAAATTCTGAGTTCTTGCTCTTTGGGTGATATTCACAATACTGTGGGATTCCTTTCTTTCTTGTTTCATTTTAACTGGTGAGTTACCAAACCTTTGCCATTTCATTCTTATTTATCTGTCATTTCGTTTAATGTGTTACTTCAATTAGATTCTACTAACCTTAATGCCATTACGTCCGTAGTTTGAGACATGTTTAGACCTACTTTGAGTTGATTAATTTGATTCTTCCTAACCTATATGTCATTGATATCCACCTCTTGAAGTTTAAGTTTGTTATTATCCTGCTCTTTGAACATGCTATCGTATCTCGTTCTATGGATTAGTTAACTAGGTATGGATGTATTCATTAATAGGATAACAAGTCTGTTTCTGAATTCACTATAATCAGACCTATTTGATCCTGTTTTCATAATATCTTGACATCTCTAGTAATTCCCCTAATTAGTTTTCATAATGTTATGGTCTATTGCCAGTTGATATGATTTCTTCTTATGACACAAGTTTCGACACTTAGCCTAATCTGAATTCTCTTTCACCACTATAAATTTATCTTGTAACTTGCCTTGTTAGCATGTGATTGAAATCATTTCCTGAAACTAGATTAAGTCTACCTTAAGTTTAAGCATGTATGTTATTTGTTTTTATATGCTCAATTGATTCTGTCCTTCAGTGGAATCCCCTGACTTCATTCTATTCCTCTACTATCTGGTCCTTCTGAATTCTTATCCTTAGCCGGCTGAAAGCCAAAGATACTTAGATTCTGTCCTTTGACCTCCCTAGTGTGAGCACTGCTCAGGGTTCATATGAGACCCTTGTGAACTCTAACACACTAGGACCTGGTCCCTAGTCTTTCCTCTGAATTATTTCTGATCAACCTCCCTAGTGTGAGCATTGTCCTGAGTTCTTGAAGCCCTTGGGAACTATGACACACTAGGGTCTTGGGTTCTGTATGCTTATCCTTGACATATGCTCACTAGGTGAATCACTCAACAATTAGCTCTTTTGTATCTATGAATATGAAATTTTGGAGCTGTTGTGAATTGTGAGAATGGAGGCCTGGCCTGTCCAGGTATATTTGGGTTTGCTGTAGGCTCCCTATAGCTATATCTATTCTATAATTTACTATATTCTGGGTCTGTAATAATTATTGTAATAACATTTTGGGGTATTAGTAAAATTGAAAAATGGATTTTTATCTTACTTGCAACAAGTTGCGTAGAGATCATGCCTATAGGTTCGATAATGTGTTATTATATGTCGTGTGTTAGAAATCATGCCTATAGGTATTTTGTTATGTTCAGTCATCATATGCTAGCGGCCCTGCCTATAGGTTCAATACTTGGTTCAATTTTGTTCTATTTGTGCTTGTTAGAGACCATGCTTATAGGAAATGGTGTGATTCAATGTATGCGCAAATATTCTGTTTGCATGCTGCCTTATTCTAGAAACCATGTCTATAGGATCTAAAACTGGACCAAATTGTAGAAAGCATGCCTATAGGTTTGAATCAGTTTATTTATCATTTTGCTCGTTGGTTCAGGAGTTTTGTCAAACACTGTGCTTCTATCCTCATTAGAAAACATGCCTATAGGATCAAAACAAGTGATTCTGAATATGCATCTGTAATTTCCACTATTTATTATCGCGTAAAACATCTAGATACCATGCTTGTTGACTTAATCGTATTATGCTAAAATCAGTAGGCAAATTTATGTAGGTCTTGGTAATCGTATTAAGAAACTAGCTTTTGCATATAACTGTCCGCTCATTCGTTCAGTATCACATATAGATCCTGCCTATATGATTCTGCAATTTTAATTAATTAAAATCTATCAATGTTAATCAGTTTGGCGTGCATTTGTTGTCTAAATGCGGGGGCTAACTTGAGCCCTTATTTTCTTATATGTGAAAGTCCTAAATTGTTTTGTATGTCGCTTAGTATTTTCCCTTTTAAGCTGCCTAAGTTAAGGTCTAGAACCACCCTGAAATAAAGGTCCAAATGCCTCCTGGACCATAGGCATAGGACGTGTAGTGCACGCATAGGGTACGACTTAGAATTGATTAGAGCGCTTTAGGTAAATAACTTAAAGATAGTAATTGGGTAGCAGAAGATGATAGTTTGTGCCCGCTGAATAATATGAGTAACACCCCATCTTGAGGGAGTTATGAAGTATTATTTATGTTACACGGGGTGATCCTTTACGCTAAAAAACTTAGGACCTCCCCATTTCTGTTTTAAAATAAATCGTTTATTTCATTTGTCAATTGTTTCTTTTATCTTAGACTAATTCACATGATTTGAGTTCGGTCGGGACCCACCGTTGTGGACCTCGAGGAGTATCTAACACCTTCTCCTCGAGGTAATTTGAGCCTTTACCCGGTCTTTGGTGACGCAAACTAATAAACCCGAGTCATTTGCAATAGGTGCCCTTACGCACCTTAAAAATTGTTAGGTGTCGACTCTTTCTTTTAATAACCCTTCTTTTAAAAGAGTTGTCACACGTCGAAACCCGATTTCGCGAGTTGTCACATGTGTCCGCCAGTAAAGCAACCCAATGTGTCCGCCAGTAAAGCAGAAGCTCAAAAAGTTCAATCCAGATATAAGTTTGAAAATCAAAGAAGAAGTCACCAAACAGATCAAAGCTAAGGTTCTCAGAGTGGTTGAATATCCAACTTGGTTGGCTAACATCGTGCTACTTCCGAAGAAGGATGGGAAAGTCAGAGTATGTGTCGATTATCGGAACCTAAACAGAGCAAGTCCCAAAGATGATTTCCCGTTACCCAACATACACATACTGATCGACAATTGTGCCAAGAATGAACTCCAATCCTTTATGGATTGCTTCGCGGGATATCATCAGATCCGGATGGATGAAGAGGATGCCGAAAAGACAGCTTTTATCACACCATGAAGGGTGTACTGCTATAAAATGATATCGTTCGGTCTGAAGAATACTGGGGCCACTTATATGAGGGCCATGACAACTATTTTCCACGACATGATACACAAGGACATAGAGGTATATGTGGATGACGTCATCATCAAATCCAAGAAGAGTACAAATCACATAGCAGACTTGAGAAAATGTTTTGATCGACTTCGGAGGTACAATTTGAAATTGAATCCCGCAAAATGTGCCTTCGGGGTCCCCGCAGGAAAGTTATTAGGGTTTATCATCAGTCGCTGAGGAATTGAGCTAGACCCATCAAAGGTCAAGACTATCCAGGATTTGCCGCCTCCAAAGAATAAGAAAGACATGATGAGCTTCTTGGGACGTCTTAATTACATCGGTCGCTTCATAGCATAATCAACAGTGATCTGTGAGCCGATTTTCCAAATGTTAAAGAAGGATGCCGCAACCAATTGGACTGAAGGCTGCCAGAAAGATTTTGACAGAATCAAAGAATATTTATCCACACCGCCAGTCCTAGTCTTGCCAGAACCTGGTAGACCACTGCTACTCTATCTCTCCGTATTATATGGGTCTTTCGGTTGTGTCTTGGAATAACACTACGATACGGGAAGGAAAGAACATGCCATATAATATTTGAGTAAGAAGTTCACACCCTACGAAGCACGGTATTCTTTGCTGGAACGCACCTGCTTTGCTTTGACCTAGATAGCCCAGAACCTGAGGCACTACTTCTATGCCTATACCACATATCTCATATCAAGGATGGACCCTCTGAAGTACATTTTCCAGAAACCCATGCCTACAGGGAAGCTGGCAAAATGGCAGATATTATTGAGTGAATTCGACATTGTCTATATGACTCAGAAGACGGTTAAGGGACAAGCATTAGTGGATCATCTTGCGGAAAATCCTTTAGGAGGAGAATACGAAACGCTAAAAACATATTTTCCTGATGATGAAGTATCATTCGTAGGAGAAGATATCACAGAAGCCTACGACGGGTGGAGAATGTTTTTCGATGGAGCCACAAACTTCAAAAGATTGGTTATTAGAGCCGTTTTGGTGTCAAAAACAGGTCAACATTATCCTGTATCCGCGAAACTCAAATTTTCGTGCACCAATAATATGGCATAATATGAGACTTGCATATTGGGGCTCAATTTGGCCGTTGACATGAATATCCAGGAATTACTGGTAATTGGCGATTCAGATCTGCTGGTACATTAGGTGCAGGGAGAATGGGCTACAAAGAATACCAAGATATTACCATATTTATATCATGTGCAAGGGATGATGAAGAGGTTCACGAAGATAGAGTTTAGACATGTCCCGAGAATCCAGAATGCATTCGCAGACACATTGGCCACTTTATCCTCCATGATACAACATTCGGACAAGAATTTCATCGACCCCATTCCGGTAAGGATCCATAATCAGCTGGCTTACTGAGCTCATGTTGAATAAGAAGCAGACGGGAATCCATGGTTCCATGATATCAAGGAGTACTTGGCAAAAGGAGAGTACCCGGAGCATGCAAATCATACTAAAAAGTGCACGCTCTGAAAATTGTCCAACCATTTCTTCCAAAGTGGAAGGATTATGCACAAAAGGACTCCAGACTTAGGATTATTACGGTGTGTAGACGCCAAGGAAGCTTTCAAACTGCTCGAAGAGATACACTCTGGAATTTTCCGACCACACATGAATGGTTTCGTTTTAGCCAAGAAGATACTGAGGGCAGGTTATTTTTGGATGACTATGGAAGCAGAATGCATCAGGTATGTCCAAAAATGTCATCAGTGCCAAATACACGCTGATATGATATGGGTGCCGCCAAATGAACTCAATGCAACGAGTTCCCCTTGGCCTTTTGCCTCTTGGGGAATGGACGCCATTGGACCAATCGAGCCCGCCGCTTCAAATGGGCACAAGTTCATTTTAGTGGCCATAGACTACTTCACAATGTGGGTCGAAGTTGCCTCCTACAAAGCTGTAACCAAGAAAGTCGTCGCAGATTTTGTCAGAGATCATATTATTTGCCGATTTGGGGTTCCAGAGTCCATTGTCACCGACAACGCCGCCAATATCAGCAGTGACCTAATAAAATCTATGTGCGAGACCTTCAAAATCAAGCACAAGAATTACACATCATACATGCCTCAAATGAATGGAGCCGTGAAGGCAGCAAATAAGAATATCAAGAAAATACTGAGGAAGATGGTAGACAACCACAAGCAATGGAATGAGAGGTTACTATTTGCCTTATTAGGGTACCATACCACAGCCCGCATGTCAACCGGGGCAACTCCTTACCTATTGGTCTACGGTACCGAAGTCGTCATCCCCGCCGAGGTAGAAATTCCTTCCTTGAGAATTATACAAGAAGCTGAGCTCAGTGATGCGGAGTGGATAAGAAGTCGCTTTGAACAATTAGCTCCCATTGATGGTAAAAGAATGAATGCAGTGTGTCATGGTCAACCTTATCAGAACAGAATGTCCAGAGCTTTCAACAAAAGGGTCAAACCTAGATAGTTCGCACGGGGCAGCTAGTGTTGAAACGGATCTTTCCACATCAGGATAAAGCCAAAGGAAAATTCTTACCCAACTGGCAAGGGCCTTATATGGTTCACAGGGTACTAACAGGAGGAGCACTCATAATCGCAGAGATGGATGGATAAATCTGGCCGAAGCCTATCAATTCAGACACAGACAAAAGATACTATGTCTAAACTTTTTGCATTTCTTCATATGATGTAATTGAACTACGCTTGACCTGATTCCCGTTTAAGAGGGGATACGTAGGAAGCCCTGTGGATTCGGTCACAATATAATAAAATTTCCATTTTTCCCATAATCGGAAATTGGGGCAGAATTTTGAGGAGGACCCTCAAAATTCCGAAGCAAGTTCAGCCAACGGCACTGTATGCGGAACAACCAGAGATTCGTCTAGGTAACTAGGGAAGAATTTTGAGGAGGACCCTCAAAATTCTATGGCAAGAAGGTCGCAATGTCTCTAACAGTGTCGCAATTATTGGTTCATCTAATCAATTTTTACATTGCACATTACTGTGTTTTGAATAACTATGCATGCATATTTTTCGAAAACTTTATTTTTAGCCAGATGCTACCCATGGTAACTCGAACAGGATTCCAACGCGGAGTAGAGCAGACAAACGCACGAACCAACCTTCCCCGCAAAACTCACGATCTTTCTTTGAATGCAGGAACAAGAGATAATTTCCAGTACGTGCGCACCTTAGAATCACTGTCTTCACAACAACAAGGTTACCGAACTCATCCACAGCTAAGAAATACTCCTCTATCACTTATTATTTATTCGCTGCATGAGACTAAGCATTGTATCAAATCTTGCATGAAGCTAAGCCCTGCCTCCTCAACTACATAAGGATAAGCATTGCCTTCAATTTGCATGAGACTAAGCACTGTCTCCATCTTGCATAAGTCTAAGCCCTGCCTCCTCAACTGCATAAGGCTAAGCATTGCCTTCCATTTGCATGAGACTAAGCACTGTCTCCATCTTGCATAAGTCTAAGCCCTGCCTCCTCAACTGCATAAGGCTAAGCATTGCCTTCCATTTGCATGAGACTAAGCACTGTCTCCATCTTGCATAAGTCTAAGCCCTGCCTCCTCAACTGCATAAGGCTAAGCATTGCCTTCCATTTGCATGAGACTAAGCACTGTCTCCATCTTGCATAAGTCTAAGCCCTGCCTCCTCAACTGCATAAGGCTAAGCATTGCCTTCCATTTGCATGAGACTAAGCACTGTCTCCATCCTGCATGAGGCTAAGCCCTGCCTCCTCAACTGCATAAAGCTAAGCCCTGCCTCCTCAACTGCATATGGCTAAGCATTGCATTCCATTTGCATGCGACTAAGCATTGTCTCAAATTTTGCATGAGGCTAAACCCTGCCTCCTCAATTGCATAAGGCTAAGCATTGCCTTCCATTTGCATGAGACTAAGCATTGTCTCAAATCTTGCATGAGGCTAAGCCCTACCTCCTCAACTGCATAAGGCTAAACATTGCCTTCCATTTGCATGAGACTAAGCATTGTCTCAAATCTTGCATGAGGCTAAGCCCTACCTCCTCAACTGCATAAGGCTAAACATTGCCTTCCATTTGCATGAGACTAAGCATTGTCTCCATCCTGCATAAGGCTAAGCCCTTTCTCCTCAACTGCATAAGGCTAAGTATTGCCTTCCATTTGCATGAGACTAAGCACTGTCTCCATCCTGCATGAGGCTAAGCCCTGCCTCCTCAACTGCATAAGGCTAAGCATTGCCTTCAATTTGCATGAGACTAAGCATTGTCTCCATCCTGCATGAGGCTAAGCCCTACCTCCTCGACTGCTTAAGGCTAAGCATTGTCTTCCATTTGCATGAGACTTAGCATTGTCTCAAATCTTGCATGAGGCTATGCCATGCCTCCTCAACTGCATAAGGCTAAGCATCGCCTTCCCCTTGCACGAGACCAAGCACTTCCTCCATCTTGCATGAGGCTAAGCCCTACCTCCTCAACTACACAAGGCTAAGCATTTCCTTCTCATTGAATGAGACTAAGCATTGCCTCTCCTTGCATAGCCACAAATGTTGCTCTGCTCCAAACCTTGCATTATTCTCAGACTAAGATCTGCTCTCGACTCTACACGGGACTAAGCTCTATCTTGTCTTATCTCAAGCATCATATCTCTGCATCTCATAGGCTGATACATAGCCAATTTGTCTGAAGGCGTCGTAGTCCGAAGGCATCATCCTCATAGCCGGGGGACACCATCCCATGGCCTGAGGATATCTTAATCTTGCACATCATTATTCAAAGGCATCATGGTTCAGAGGCACCATCTTCATAGCCCGAGAACATCATTTCATAGTGTGCGAATCCTTTACCTCACAATTCATGGCCCGGGACATCATGGTCTAAGGACGTCATCCTCACCGTCCAAGGACGATCTCCATGGTCCAAAGGGAATTTGCATCATGTTTAAATTTATGCGATAATCTGTATGCATGCATTGTATTCTGAGTTTGCAGGTAATCCGAGAAGTAACCGTTCTCATAATGGGAGCAATCTTCGCTCCGATTTCCATTTAACGTTCATATCCATCAATTATTTCAAACGCAACCGACCACCGTCCGTTACTTATTCTCACTTGATGCCCACTCAAATATCCGTAACCATTCTCAACCTGTCATATCCAGAATATTCAGTCCGTTCTTACAACACTTCCATCGGTTTATTCCACCGTCGGATCCAGAACTACACATGACCTGATTCCTGTATAACCAGGGATATGTAGGTAGCTCAGAGACCAGGGTGCGACCTATATTTTTCAAAACACCCCATTCGGTCAAAATTGATCATCATTTCTTTACCCGACAACTCTTTCATCCTTCCCGGGTAAAGAGGGGCAGTTATTGATACCCAATTTTTTCCTCATATTTTTTCCGATATATATATATATATATACACACACACACACTTTCAAAATAGTGTATATGCATCATCATTTGATTTACAAGCATACACAAGTATTTTTCATAATCTTCCATGATTTTTAAAGACATTAAATCAATTTAATTCTGTATTTTATTACATAAATATCCAATAATTACCCTTCTAATTATTTGTATGATGATTTAATAATGTAAACTTATCCTTTATACCAATATGATATTTTAAATATTTTCAGTGCATTTCGTGTAATTACATTTGCATTCTTTAGGGCTAAATTGCATATTTTGCAATAATAGCCCATATCTACATATAATTACATTATTTATACAAACAAATACTTTTTTATATTTTTATAATGTTAAATAATTAATTTTAATCATTTTCATGCCCAAGTGATATTTTTTTTATTTATCTATTATTTCTATAAATTATTTATTTGTTAAAATTTGATATTTAAAATCTGGCCCTAATTTCATAACTAATTTCGGACCTAACTACTCAAACATAGCCCAATTACCCTAAACCCAAACACATTAGCCCAGTACCAATACCCATTTAATTAACCCGACCCAACCCCTGCTCTAAGCCTAGTCGTTGATCAAAAATCATCAACGACTCAAAAATGCCTTCCCCTTTTCCTTGTATCACCCGTCCTCAAACCCTAACCCCATTCCTCCAAACCCGCTGCCTCTCTACTCCGTTCCCTTTGAAGAACCCTAGACCGCTGCCTCTCCAAAATCCTCCCCTAATCTCGTTCCTAATGGAATTTTCTTTCCATTTACTTACCATTCCGACATATTTCCTTTATTGGTTGATTCTTTACGGTATTACTTAGTACTTGCCTAAACATGGCA
>AWOL01S0003091.1:145124-158386 GCA_000715115.1 Nicotiana otophora | reverse complement strand
AAAAACGAAAAAATAGAAATTTGAAATTACAAAAAAAAAAGTAATTTTTTTTGCGGGAGGGGAGCAGTAGTAGGGTTGGTGGTGACGAAAACTAAACTGAAATTTGAAAAAATAAAAGCCTTTTCTAAGAGAGGGGGTGGGGTAGGGTTAGGTGGGTAGGTGTGGGGGTGTGGAGTGGGTTGGTGAGAGTGGGGAATAGGGTGAGGAAGGTTGAGAAGGAGTTTTGGAAAATATTTTTTCTTCTCTTGATAAGGAAATTATTTTCCTCCAATTGGAGGAAAATGAGTTCATAAGGAAAATATTTTTGAAAATATTTAAACCAACCAAACATGGAAAAATTAAAAAATATTTTCCAGAAAATGTTTTCCTTCATACCAAACACACCCATAGTGGGGTTTGTAGCTTGGTGCCTTAACTATCAGTAGGTGAAATATGAGCATCAAAGATCGGGTGAATTGCTTCAGAGGTTAGAGATTCCAGAGTGGAAGTGGTAGCGGATCACCATGGATTTCGTAGTTGGGCTCCCACGAACTTCAAGGAAGTTCGATGCTATTTGGGTGATTATGGATCGGCTGACTAAGTCCGCGCACTTTATTCCAGTTGGTACTACCTATTCTTCGGAGCAGTTGGCTGAGATTTATATCCGAGAGATTGTCCTCCTTCACGGTGTGCAAGTGTCCATCATTACAGATCGATGCACGTAGTTTACATCATAGTTCAGGAGAGCAGTACAACGAGAGTTGGTCACTCAGGTTGAGTTAAGCACAACATTTCACCCTCAGACGGACGGACAGTCCGAGCGCACTACTCAGATATTGGAGGACATGATACGCGCTTGTGTCATTGATTTTGGGGGTTCTTGGGATCAGTTTCTGCCACTCGCGGAGTTTGCCTTCAACAACAACTACGGGTCGAGCATTCAGATGGCTCCGTATGAGGCTTTGTATGGGAGACGGTGCAGATCTTGGGTGGGTTGGTTCGAGCCGGGGGAGGCTAGGCTATTGGGTACTGACTTGGTTGAAGATGCATTTGACAAGTTTAAATTGATTCAGGAGCGGCTTCACACGGTGCAGTTCAGACAGAAGAGTTGTGCCGACAGGAAGGTCTGTTATGTTGCTTACATGGTTGGGGAGAAAGTCCTGCTGAATGTTTCACCCATAAAGGGTGTTATGAGGTTTGGAAAGAAGGGAAAGTTCAGCCTTCGGTACATTGGGCCATTTGAGGTGCTTCGGAGGATTGGGGAGGTGGCTTACGAGCTTGCCTTTCAATATAGTTTGTCGGGTGTGCATCCAGTATTTCATGTTTCTATGATCCGGAAGTATGTTGGCGATCCGTCACATGTTTTGGATTTCAGCACAGTTCAGTTGGATGGTGATTTGACTTACGATGTAGAGCTGGTGGCCATTTTGGCTCGGCAGGTTCGGAAGTTGAGGTCAAAGGATATAACTTTAGTGAAGGTGCAGTGGAGAGGTCAGCCCGTGGAAGAGGCTACTTAGGAGACCGAGCGGGAGATGCAGAGCATATATCCACGCCTATTTGAGACTCCAGGTATGTTTCTAGACCCATTAAAGGGCGAATATTTATTTAAGAAGGGGAGGATGTAACGATCCATGCTGTCATTTCGAGAGTTGTAGCCTCGTTCCCCCATTTACTACTCCTTTTTGTGCTGTATAGGTTTTATATGACTTATCGGGTTAGTTGGTTCGGGTCCGGAGAGATTTCAGAATGAATTGAGACAACTTATTCTCATAATGGAAAGCTTAAGTTGGAAAAGTTGACTGGATATTAACTTATGTGTAAATGACCCTAGATTTTCATTTTGATGGTTCCGTTAGCTCCGTTAGGTGATTTTGGACTTAGGAGCATGTCCGAATTGCGATTTGGAGGTCTGTAGTTGAATTAGGCTTGAAATGGCGAAAGTTGCATTTTTGGGAAGTTTGACCGGGAGTGGACTTTTTGATATCGGGGTCAGATTCCGATTCCGGAAGTTGGAGTAGGTCCGTGGTGTCATTTGTGACTTGTGTGCAAAAATAAGGGTCAATTGGACGTGATTTGATAGGTTTAGGCACCGGTTGTGAAACATTTAGAAATTCAAAGTTCATTAGGCTTGAATCCATGTGCGATTCGTATTTTTGATGTTGTTTTAGGAGATTTGAGGGTTCGACTAAGTTCGTATGATGTTTTAAGACTTGTTGGTATATTTGGTTGAGGTCCCGAGGGTCTCAGGTTAATTTTAGATAATTGTTGGAATGAGGTTTGAAGTTGAAGAGTTGCTGAAGATTTGCAACTGCTGGTGTAATCGCACATGCGGATTGGGAACCGCAGATGCGAGCTCGCAAAAGTGAGAAAGGGACTGTAGAAGCGGTCAGGAAGGAAGCTGGCAGAGGTCGCATGTGCGAGGTCCTTTCCACACCTGCGTGTCTGCAGATGTAGTTATGGGATAGCAGAAGCGCATGGGCTTTTGGTGAGGCAGCTTCGCAGAAGCGGACGTCCTGTTGCAGAAGCGTGAAAGGCCACAAATGCGGTCAAGTGAACCGCAGAAGCGGTTTTGCTGGGAAGAATTAAAAAATATAAGGGTTTGCGATTTTCTTCATTTTCAAACATTTTGAGCTCAGACTAGGGCGAATTTTGAGAGGATTTTCGAGGGGATTCTTGAGGTAAGTCCCTTGTGCTTATTTTTGATCAATAATATTGTATCGCTATTGATTTTCCACCTAGTTTGGGTGTTTTTGAGGTGTAATTTGGGAGTTTGAGGCTAGGGATTTGGAGAGTTGATTTGGGGGATTTGGGTGACGATTGGGTGTTGGTTTTTGATAAAAATTATATGGTTGGACTCGTGGTTGAATGTGCTTTCGGATTTTGTGAGTTTTGTTGGATTCCGAGATGTGGGCTCGGGGGCGGTGTGAACCAATTTTGGATTTTTGAGTCATAACTTAGTAATTGCTTGTGGAATTGATTCCTTTAGCCCATGTTGATTGTATTGTACTGTTTGTGGCTAGATTTGGGTCATTTGGAGACCGATTTGCGAGGCAAAGGCATATTGGAGTATGAATTTGCTCGGATTAAGGTAAGTAACACTTCTAAACTTGGCTCTGAGGGTTCGAATCCCCGAAATATATGTTATATGATTGATGTTGAGGTGACGCACATGCCAAGTGACGGGCGTGCAACGTGAGAATTGTGGCATGGTTGATTCCATGGCACTATATAGTGGACTTATCTTATTGATGTCCGTGTTTTCATCATGTGATAAAGTAATTAAGCTATTAAACATGCTAAAGATCATGTCTAGGCCATATGCAGGTACTATTGGGACCCATAGTGGTCGTTTCTTGCTGTTATCTTACTGATTTCATTATTGTTTCGTACTCAGTCATATTCATTCATTTCACATATCTCAGTCTCTGTTGTTATTTATTGATGCATCATATCATTATTTTGGGTCTAGTTTCATTGACATAGTGAGCCCGTGAGAGAGACTGGAGAGATTGATGATTGAGTGAGACCGAGGGCCTTAATGTGAGTGACATTTATGGGATCGAGTTGCACGCTACATCGGTTATACCAATTTATGATAGCACTTGGGCTGAAGGAGCCCCTCCGAAGTCTGCACATACCCCTAGTGAGCGCGGTTGATTATATTGAGGGATGGATCTTCCATGGACTTGGATCTTGTCTGAAGCATTATATACCTGGAGATGGAACTTCCCCACGGGTTGGATTGGCCCTACTCGGTACTGGGAGACTGATGGTCAGTCGATGTATATATTCCGGGATGGATCTTCTCTAGGCCGGATTGGCCATATTCAGTACTGAGCGATTGAGAAATTGAGTGTGAGAGCACATGAGGATCTTAGCATGGTGCATCACATACAACATATGCACTAGCAAGTAGGAGTAGAGAAGTTATATTCTTCTTATCATTCAGATTTGATCTATTTTACTGTTTTGAGTTTATCTGCTGAACTTGAAAGTATACCTACGTTTCTGCACTGTTACTTCTATATTGAAATGTGCCGGTTGGGTTCGTCACTACTTTTAGTCCAAAGTTTGGATTTGTTACTTATTGAGTTGGTTGTACTCACGCTACACCCTGCACCTTGCGTGCAGATCTAGGTGCTTTCGGTCATGGCTACTGCTGAGTGTGAAGTCAGGATCTCGGGAGACTATCGAGGTAGCTGCATGATGTTCGCAGACCTTGACCCTTCTTCGTTATCTTTCCTTGTATTTCAGTTTCTACTCTTTAGACATTGTATTAGACTATCTTCCATTGTAGATGTTCATGTACTTGGTGACACCCCGATTTTGGGAGAGATTGTATTGGGTTGCGTATTTATTTCTGTTTTCAAAGGTGTTCCTTTAAATATTAACTACTTATGTATTTGTTTTTTAAAAGCTTTTGGTTATGTTGGAATAGTTGAGTAATTGTCTTGCCTAATTTCATGATAGGCGTCATCACGAGGATTGGTTTTAGGTCGTGACAGCTTCACATCATTTTTATCACTCTCGCATACGTGTTTGAAATTTACATAATCCTTTTAATTTGATTCTGTATCATATACTCTCGAATGTCCTTCAAGGTCACACCCTTAGACTTTCCAAAATAGCGCTTCAAAATCTTACTCTCTTATTTAATTGGTTTTTCAACATTATGTGATTCTCAAACCGCACATAATGTGAAAGTCTTCAAGGCTGAACGACACATCACAACCAAAAATCTTGAAACTAATAGAATCTCGATCATTGGTGAATACACGAGAAAGAATCAAACAATGAACTAACTTCATGCTGCAATGAAAATTCTCCATAGCCATGATATAGCGAAATATACCATTATTCAGCTTCTCCTGTTGTGAAGGAGTCAAGAAAGTTATAATTAAAACCTTCAAATCGTGGTTCCCCTTCAAGTAAGCACGATAGTTAAACCAATCTCGAAACTCATAATATCTCTCCCCTGGTTTTGTAGGTACAACAACAAGGACTGAAGGAGCTTTACATATTCTAGGTGCTTTAGGATCTTTAGCTGCTTTGGATTTCATATATGCCATCTGTTCAAAACAAAAATTAAAGGTAGGAAAAATGACTTCAAAACATTATCAAAAAAAAATCATTTAAAACTTCAGCACAATTTGGCTTTAAGTTATACTTTAAAGCCCTCTAACTTCAGAGAAATACAGAACAAAACTTCAGCTCTAAGAATGCTGAAGTTCAGCAAATACAAAACACAACTTCAGCTCTAAGAATAGTAAAGTCCAACAATTACAGAACAAAAACTTCAACTAAAACATGCTGTAGTTTTACAAATACAGAACACAATTTCAACTCCAATAACGTTGAAATTCATTAAAAACAAAATAAAAACTGCAGACAAAACATACTTTACTTTTACAAAACACGAAATAAAATTTTAGCTCCTAGAATTAAGTTACCCTTGAAGTATTATAAACTTCACACTTTAATAGCATCATCTATTTGAGTCTCAAAATTATTAAAACTTTCAACGTCACCAACAATCATTGAAGAATATATAGAATTTTTATCAAAAACATAAACACAGTTTCAAATAACCTAAAAACACTAATCGTAAAAGTAAAACCTACAAAACTAATGCACTAATCAAAGTAAAATCTAGGAAACTATTTTAGCACGAATAAAAAAAGAAAAACGATTCAACTAAGATTACTATCAATAAAAAATCCAGAAACTAAATCATAAAACTAATCCTAAATTAAAACCCCATACGAAGTTAATGCAATGTACAAAAGCAACCATTAAAATTGTACCTGTGATTATACTTAATTTTGTTGGAGAAGAAACAATGGCTAATCAAGCAGAATGCAGTGGCGAAAACCGTTTGATTTCAGAAAATAATCAAAACCCGCGAAGAAGGATAGAGAGACAGAGACCAGAGACAATATGCCGTATACTTGGAGAGAAAGTAGTCTTTTATTAAAAAAGGGCAAAATCGTCTTTTTTAAATATTTTTAACACAAAAATGGGTACAGATACAAACGGAAAAATAAAACGGGTACAAGTTAAAAAGGGACGACCAAATAGGGCGCCGCATACAGTGTTTACTTTCTTTTGTCAATATTATTTGTACCTAAGACTCGTTGTCTAGTGATATTCGGCACTTAATTATAAAGGCAAGCCAATATCAAAACCTCGAAAACTCCTTCTACTGCCCTATGATGTCAAAAAGAAAAAAGAAAGAATAAAAAAAGGACAGCGTTCTATTTAAAAATTTAACTGATAGTGTATAGTTTTATGAATTGAAGTTATAATCTAATAATTGTAATTTAACCACAGTTTCTTATTCCAAAAAATATCAATTTTCCCTCTCTCACTATTCATCCATCAATTCCCACTCCAAAGTTTTCTATATTTTAAAAAGATGCGTATTGATGTTAGATGTAGTCAAGTCTATAGTCGTCTATATTTATTTGAATAGCAATATAATTATTCAAACTTTTAGGTCAAAGTTATTATGGACCTGTTAATCTCTAATATCAAAGGTCTAATACTAATCTCCTACTATATATGGACCAACTCCGAGCCAATTGAAACTTTCTCTCATATTAAATTAATAAAATTACTACTATGTATTTATCTTGAAGCACAAAAGAATCAATAATGTCAATATTTATTGTTAAGTCTTTATCTATCACGTGTCGCGGAAATTTATAGAACATCAAAATCTCTATATCTTCAACTTTTCACTATGTAAAAAACTAAAAAATAAGAGGAACTAATTTAAAATTTCTAAAAGAAAGTAGTTTCTCACAATCTTTTTTAAAAACAAAGACTGGGTTAATGATTTCCCATATCACGACAGCGGAGGACTGAGATCTCACAGGTCACAACCTCGTACTTTCCAATGTTAGTTGCAAAAAAACAATTTCTCATTCTTTAATAACTTATAGTGGTCAAATGTGTGACATTTTGTGATACTATGCCGGCTTAGATTAAATTTCGAACACCAATACGGTAATAGTTATATACAAATTTATCACTTAAACATAACTAATGTAACGACCCGACCTTTCGTTTTAAACTCTAGTGCGTTGTTCGGCAGTTTGAGGCCTTGAGTAGCTTCACTTCATGTATCATGACTTGTACGTATGGTCGGAATTGAATTTCGGGAAGTTCGGAGTTGATATGGATGGAAAATTCCTAATTCAGAAGCTTTATATTGGAAGGGTTGACCAAGATTTGACTTTTGAGTAAACGACCTCAGAATCGGGATTTGAAGGTTCCAATAAGTTCGTACGATAATTTTGAACTTGGACATATGTTTGGGTTGAGTATCAGGTGGTCCAGGAGCATTTCAGCGCTTATTATGGAAAGTTAGCATTTTGAAAGTTTAAGAATCTCTTAAGTTTGATTTGAAGTGGACTTTGGTGTTATCGATGTCCGTTTGGGGTTCCGAGCCTTGGAATAGGTTCGTGTTGTGATTTGTGACTTGTGCGTAAAGTTTGGCGTTATTCCGGAATGTTTAAGTATGAATCGGAAGCGTTCGTCGAAGTTGGAGTGTTGAAATTTAAAAGAAGGATTTTGGTCGTCGATTCATAGTTTGGATGTTGTTTGATGTGATTTGAGGCATCGAACAGGTTCGTGTAAGGTATTAGGACTTGTTGGTATGATTGGACGGGGTCCGGGGGGCCTCGTGCGTGATTCAGGATGGTTTCAGACCAAGTTTGGCAGTTTTGGTATTGCTAGTATGCTGGTGTGCAGGTGTGCTTCGCGATAGCGAAGGCAGTCCCGCGATCGCGAAGAAGGCTGATGAAGGGCCCCTGTTTTTGCTTTTTGCGAATGCGAGGAGGCTGACGCGAACGCGGAGAAGGACCTGGCCTACTTCGCGAATGCGTAGGCTTCTTCGCGGACGCGAAGAAGGCTGGTGCATGACCCCAAAACCCACTATAGACCGCGATGGCGCCCAACGTCGCCGTTAGGCAAGCCAACGGTGAACTAACAACTTAATTATTCGTTTTATTATTTTCAAAACCATAATCGTAATGAAGTAAGGAGGTTTACACCTCTAAAATCATGGGTACATACATAACTAGTAGTCTGAAAAGGGAAATGAAAGATGATACTAATATACAAATCCGTAGTCATCAACTAGAATATTCCAAAATCCGGTGTCACAAGTGCATGAGCATTACTAAAGAGTACAATAATAATACAATATCTGTCTGGAATGTAAATAAGACAGGATAAAGTAAGTAATACGATGGACACTCTGTGGGCTGCGATACGTAGCCTGAAATTTACAACTCACCATAAAGTCCTCTCAGCAGCTGCGCCCATGCGCCAAAGTGACCACCAAATAAACCTATCAGATCCTGCATAATTAAGATCCTGCACATTTAGTGCAGAAGTGCAGCATGAGTATGTAAATCAACATGTACCCAGTAAGTATCTAACCTAACCTAAGAGAAGTAGTGATGAGGGGTCGACATCGACACTTACTAGAGGTCCAATAAAGCAATATAGTAAATCATAAGAAGATATGAAGCACACAACAATAATGGGATAAATATGTAAGTTACATAATCTTCAAAAAATTTCTTTTAAAGGTATGAATTTCTCATTCTTGTATTCTACCTCAACAACTCCGATGTATCAAGTACCAGTATCAAAAGGATAAGAAATACCATATAAAATGCTAGGCATCAGTGGAAGGATAATCTCATGAATATTCGGACTTCCAGCAAAATAACGCACGATTATGCCGAGGTCGTTCGGCCCGATCCAGAATAATGTGTGCACTACCGAGCGTCGAGCTGCACAAACTATAGATGTATCTATGATACTGCCGAGGCGTTCGGCCCGCTTCACAAGAAAGGAAAAAAATTACCGAATTACGAGACACATGCTTATAATACCGTACATGAGAGAAAAATGAATATAACCTTTACCATTTCTCAAATAACTTGCCAACAACTCAAGGTGATAAGGCTCGGCCTAATATATACATATATTTCTAAATCAATTTTAATTATAAATTCAATTAATTAAGCCCGTAAAAGGAGTTCAAATAAATCAAATATTACATGATAAAGTCCTAAGTCTACCCGGACATACACACGCTTTAGCTACGTACGGACTCTCGTTACCTCGTGCGTATGTAGCACCCACAACTAGTAGCACGTAACAATTACATCACCTAGGGGGTAGTTTCCCCCTCACAAGGTTAGACAAGAGACTTACCTCTCTTCGTAATTTTATAACCGGCTCCAACGCCTCTCTAATACCTCAATTCAAAGCCAAACATTCCGAAACTAGTCAAACAATGTGCTAATCGATCAAAATATACTCAAATGCGTATAATTTAACAATTTATAATAATTCTCAACCCCACTCAAAAAGTCGACAAAGTCAACCCTCGGGCCCACGTGCCCGGATTATGAAAATGTTCGAAGATAAATTTTACTTATAACATCACGAACTCAAGTATATAATTTATTCTCAATTCCACGTCCAATTTCGTGGTCAACATCCAAAAATACTATATTTTAGGGTTCTCTTAAAATCCTATAATTTCCATAAGTATTCATTTTTAATCCACATATAATTGTATTTAACTCACAAGGTGTAGAAATCACTTACCTAAAGTTTGGTGATAAAAATGGCACTCCAAAATCGCCCCAAAGTCGGCTCCCATGGAAGGAATGAGGTAACAATGAGCCAAACCCCCTGAAATATAGCTTCTTCCAGGTATTTACCCTTTGCGACTGCGGAAAATGCTTTGCGATCGTGAAGCAAAACTTTTCTCAGCTCAAAATTGCCTTTCGCGATTGCGGAAAACCAACCGCGATCACGAAAAACAAGTTGCCCAACTCCTTCAGATAGTCTCTAGTTTAATGATCATAATATTTTGTACAAAACTCCAAATTACAAATTATTTGACTTTATGAAGACTAGACACCAAGGGCTTCATTTTTCATTTTTGGATCATCTCCAAATTCCTTATAGATTGCAAGATATAAGCTTCCAAAGTGAGCCCTGTGCAGCAAAAATTTCTTCTCGCGAATGCGAATCTGCCTCCACGAACGCGATTCATAGACCCCTTTCTCCCATTTTTCTTTTCCCGAACGCGATCCAATGTCCGCGATCTCGATGCACACTACTGTAGCCAACTACTAACAATTAAAAATGGTCTAGAAATTGTCCGAAATCATCCCGAAACTCACCTGAGCCCCTCGGGACCCCGTCCGAACATACCAACAAGTCCCAAAACATGATACGAACCTGCTCGAGGCCTCAGATCACACCAAACAACATCCAAACTACGAATAGACGATCAAAATCCTTCTTTTAACTTTAAAACATCCAAACTTTGATGAACGCGTCCGAATCATACTTAAACATTTCGGACTGACGCCAAACTTTACGTACAAGTTATAAATCACGATACGAACCTATTCCAAGGCTCGAAACCCTATACGGACATCGATGACACCCAAATTGACTTCAAAACAAACTTTAGAAATTCTTAAATTTTCAAAATACCAAATTTCCATAATAGGCGTTGAAATGCTCCCGGACCACCTGATACTCAACCCGAACATACGCCCAAGTCCGAAATCATCATACGAACCTACTGGAACCTTCAAATCTTGATTCCGAGGTCGTTTACTCAAAAGTCAAACCTCAGCCAATTCTTCTATCTTAAAGCTTCAGAAATTAGAATTTTCCATCTGAATCAACTCTGAACTTCTCGAAATTAGATTCCGACTATGCGTACAAGTCATAAAACATGAAGTGAAGCTATTCAAGGCCTCAAACCGCCGAACAAAGCGCTAGAGGTCAAAACGACCGGTCGGGTCGTTACAATCTCCCCCACGTAAACATACGTTCATCCTCGAAAGTGCCAAGAACTGTTCCGGAGTTGTCCAAAATCATTGTTTAACACCTCGTGTACCTGCCCGTGCCACCACAACCCATGTGAGCATATTAGCTCGAGCCAGACTGAAGATCCTCACTATAACCTTGGCCAACAAGCCTTAGAATCAAATTCCAACATCCAGAATTCTCCACGAGACCCGATTCTAACATACGAACAGCACATCAATCCCTACACACTGTACCAAAACCCAATCATGCACCTATGCTGAAATCATACCATGCAGCACATAAGTCGTCTGCCCATAATAACATCCTCCGACCACAATAGGTGAATTCCACAAATCTGATGCCCGCAATACACCTCAGGACACATATAAGTCATGTTCCAACTCTTGCAATGCCACCACGATGGAAGAGATGCGTTGAAACTTATTACCACCAGCCAAATAAATAAATCATAGGGGTCTCTCCACCTGACAAGAATCTTTACCTCATTTTGAACTGAATAACAGCATTTTCTCTTTAATATACTTTACATAAATCCGATCGCACTGATCTCAAGTCCAATAACCTCGTCTCTCCCAGTACAAGCTGCTCGGTCAATAAGCCACCTCAAACACCATCTAAAATCTCATATAGCGCCATCAAAGCTCCAACTAGCTACAACTCGAATGTGACCCATAGGGAAGAACGAAGTCTGGCAAAGAACCATCCAGCCCGCATAACGAATAAAACGGCCAAACTGATGCTATGGCTCTATCTCACAGATGGGAAATAAGGTACACAAAATAAGTATAAGGAACCGTACTTAACATCTCACTATTGCAGCCTGCAACCCGATCCAAACATGATACTGTTGCGGCGTGCAACCCGATCCAATCATGACATCATCGCGGCGCGCAACCTGATCCACATAACATAATCGTGGCGGCGTGCCACCCGATCCAAACAATATACCCATGGCAGCATGCCACCCGATCCACTCATAACAATCATTAAGGAAACACCCATTAAGCTGAAATGCTTATACTTACGAAATGCCCGAATATCGACCACAAACACGCCAAGTGCATAATACAACCATGTGGAGATGGATAGTGCCATACGCTACAAAATCCCAAGCACGACTCAAGAGCAATAAATGACCTGCATCTCGAGAGCCATCTTGATCATATAACACCACAAGCTACACGGGATCACATCACATGTGAGAATAATCAAGCCGTCTCACAACCCATCCGGCACAATAGAGTATTACATGGAATAGTTGATGACGGTAATAACATCCAACGCCAGAAGACTCCTCAGTAATAAATGCTATGACGAATGAACACATCCGACCTAACATAGAGCACACGCCCACATTAGACCCACCAACGTTCCTCAAGCCGATTTTGATCATACCATACTGTGACACAACCTTCCAAGGATTCACAATGGCCCTATTCATGACACACACGAGCAACCGTCCAATCCGGAACAAAATCCCACAGTCCACAACCAAAGGAATAGAGTGCCTTCCAGGCATAAACTCTCATATTAGCGATAGTACCATAATCTCTATACTTGGTTTCAATCTTTAACAATCAAGTGACTAACATGTTACACTTATACGCTCTCCTCATGGGATATACCCCCACAATCTTCCGCATCAGGTAGTAAAATTCGAACATTAATGGCCATCGACCATGCTATTTCCACAGTTCTAGTCAAGCATCCGCAAATCAATACACAATGCCTCTTACCCCAGACACCGTTCTCAGGCGACACTAAGATAATGCCAGCTTACTCTAAACATTTGAAATTCCCCCCCCCCCCCCACTCCTCCGAGCTCGTGACATTCTTGCCAACATCGAACCGCAACCTTGATCCTCTACTTCTAATTCCCATGCCGCTCACTGCACCTATCATGCCACTACACGAGAGTACAAGAATTCATCATAACCCCTGAACCACTAGTAGAATAAGCACTCCATTGTCTAGGAACCTTTCATTTCACTCATTTCAGAAGAACCATTGCAACACACAACTGAATCCCCATAACCGCAGAAAATACAAACCTTAAGTTGTGGTCTAAACCGTCATAACACTTCCGGGATCCATTTATATATAACAAGGCCATTAGAATCAAATACCTCCCAAATCAATCAAATTATGATGGCTATCAAGCCTGCACGTACAACCACCAACAACCTGTATAACTTAACTCGCCGAAGGAACTAATCATTGCCACACTCATTCTGATTCAACCCATTACCAAACGACCCAACTTCCTCCAATTTACTCTTGACCTGACTTAGAAATAATAATAGCTCCATTTAAAAACATAACGAAACTCGATCAACATTCATCTCGAGTGACCCAAATTACGAGATCACATTGTCTCAATACCCACTGCAAAAACTCAATCC
>AWOL01S0003091.1:106819-144076 GCA_000715115.1 Nicotiana otophora | reverse complement strand
CCCCCCCCCCACTCCTCCGAGCTCGTGACATTCTTGCCAACATCGAACCGCAACCTTGATCCTCTACTTCTAATTCCCATGCCGCTCACTGCACCTATCATGCCACTACACGAGAGTACAAGAATTCATCATAACCCCTGAACCACTAGTAGAATAAGCACTCCATTGTCTAGGAACCTTTCATTTCACTCATTTCAGAAGAACCATTGCAACACACAACTGAATCCCCATAACCGCAGAAAATACAAACCTTAAGTTGTGGTCTAAACCGTCATAACACTTCCGGGATCCATTTATATATAACAAGGCCATTAGAATCAAATACCTCCCAAATCAATCAAATTATGATGGCTATCAAGCCTGCACGTACAACCACCAACAACCTGTATAACTTAACTCGCCGAAGGAACTAATCATTGCCACACTCATTCTGATTCAACCCATTACCAAACGACCCAACTTCCTCCAATTTACTCTTGACCTGACTTAGAAATAATAATAGCTCCATTTAAAAACATAACGAAACTCGATCAACATTCATCTCGAGTGACCCAAATTACGAGATCACATTGTCTCAATACCCACTGCAAAAACTCAATCCTTAACCATACAACGGACCCAAAATCCTTAGACACTGCGCTTACATCCTTGAACCCATTAGAGACACTATTCAGAGTCACCCACTCTGACCTGGTCCCGAGTATAATCAAACTCCAATGCTCTATTAGCACATGAACACTCCCGAAGAAGCAACCAGATGAATTCTTTTCCTTGTACATCACCTCCACAAGAAGCATAAACTCTGAGTCTTTCCAGAACCTGCACATGAATCGATAAGGCCAAATATAGCACACATTCATCAAGTTCTTTTCTCGAATTACCCCTGATGTTTTCTTTTCCTAGTCATAAATAATCCACCAATGCATCGATAACCAGAAACCGCACAAGCAAACAACCACGCGATCCAATCATAGGCGGTGGGCTCCCCCACTTAGCTTGAAGCTACAAGCACATAAATCTAGAATCCACAAAGATTCCTCCTTCCCAATTACAATGATCTCGCACCATTAACTAGCCAAATCTCTCAAAATATCTTGTTAAACTCTTCCTAAAACATCCCGAATTATCAATGACAATTGACTATTCGACCTTCCGCTGGTAGTAAGTACAACTCCTCATAGAAGCTTCATCAGAAATCATGCAACCGTTGACTTGCTCATAGGAGATAACTCACCTGTGGAATTTCCATACTGACATCTTCCCACGACATTGCACTGGGTACAACTACTACGCAATCAGTAAACCCTACTGGGCCCATGATCGTCCACCGACTGTACAAGTCTGTTCATTCCCCATTGAAATCAAATGACAATTTGACAATACATTCCAAACTCAAAGTCATGTTGCATCCAAAATGATAATCAAGTTTTCACACACCTCTTCATTTCAAGCAACCTCCTTTCTGTTGTATTCAATCTTTCTCAGTAAAGTAGCCACCATTCCAAATAAAGTCCGTAGACCTAGTCACTTTCTACCATGACTCTCAAATAGTTCTAAACTTTCACAAGGCACGTGGCTATCGTACCACAGAATCCATGTGCAATCTAGCACTCCCACTTCAGTTAGACCATCGCCTTTAAGAAACCTCTCGACCTCTACTTTTCATACTCGACCTGCTAACAATTCAACCACCACGAGACACCTCTCACCATGTCCTTCTACATTCTTCGCTGCCCAATTGCTGCCTCAAATCAAAATCTATCTCTGTAGCACCTAAACTGATAAATTTTCTACCAACTCTAAGCCTTCTCGAAGATCATCTTTCTCGAGCCATCATTATTAGAAACACCAATTCGATTCTAAAACTTCTACACACCGCCATCTCTGACAACCGCTTCTCAGACACCATTTCACAACACCCTGCCTCGAAGGCAAATTAAGAAAACCATAACACCGGCGAGCCTTAATGCATTCAACAAGGACGACGACACCACATCACAATTGAGAGTTCCACCATGCTCGAAAATATCAAGTCTCGTTACTCCATCAACCAAAGCCTGAACATCCATAGTCCGATTGCCTTTCCTCTGCTAGAATTAAATGCCGAATCGCTAAACCATGTATTGAGAAATCCTCCTTTTGAGTCATTCACTGCCTCGACGCATAAACAAGAACCCTACCATTACAATAAAACTGTGCGATAACAATGTATGAACATCATAATAATCTGTGCATAGCCTTAAAACCATAGGAAACACAGATACTAGGCTGAAACGGTAGAACACCCTTTCGCAAGGCGACGATAATAACCTGCCTTAATTCGCAGGGAGAAACATCCTACACCACGTCGGCAGTACCACTACAACTCCTCTATGCCCAATTGATAACAAATGCTCCACGTTGCATAAGATTGAGTAGGAAGGAAATGAAGGCATAAGCTCCCCTGGAATCAAACCGCACGAAGAGGAATCAAGAAGGGAAGTTCTCCTAATAGCTTTGTAGCTTCTCGAAGATAACTACAAATGTCTCCATACCAACCCACAAGACTCTACTAGACTTGCTCATGACTCGTGAGACCCAGGTGAACCTAGAGCTCTAATACCAAGCTGTTATGATCCAAAACCCACTATAGGTCACGATGGCGACCAACGTTACCGTTAGGCAAGCCAACAGTGAACTAACAACTTAATTATTCATTTTATTATTTTCTAAATCATAATTGTAATTATGTAAGGACGTTTACACCTCTAAAATCATCGGTACGTATGTAACTAGTAGTCTGAAAAAGGAAATGAAAGGTGATAATAATGAACAAATCCATAGTCATCAACTAGAATATCCCAAAACCCGGTATCACAAGTGCATGAGCATTACTAAAGAGTACAATAATAATACAACATCTGTTTGGAATGTAAATAAGACAGGATAAAGTAAGTAATACGATGGAGACTCTGTGGGCTGCGATACGTAGCCTGGAATTTGCAGCTCACCATAAATCCCCTCAGCAGCTGCGCCTATGCAACAAGGTGACCACAAAAGAAACCTGTCAGATCCTGCACATTTAGTGCAAAAGTGCAGCATGAATACGTAAATCAAAGCGTACCCAGTAAGTATCAAGCCTAACCTTGGAGAAGTAGTGACGAGGGGTTGACATCGACACTTACTAGAGGTCTAATATAGAAATATAATAAATCATAAGCAGATAAGAAGCACACAACAATAATGGAATAAATCTGTAAGTTACATAATCTTCCAAAAAATTCTTTTAAAGGTATGAATGTCTCAGTCTTGTATTCTACCTCAACAGCTCAGATGTATCGAGTACTAGTATCAAACGGACAGCAAACACCATATAAAATGCCAGGCATTAGTGGAAGGATAATCTCATGAATATTCGGACTGCCAGCAAAATAACGCATGATTATCCCGAGGTTGTTCGGCCCGATCCAGAATAATATGTACACTGCCGAGGGTCGAATGACATGAACCATAGATGCATCTATTATACTGCCGATGGTTCGTCCCCCTCCACAAGAAAGGAAGGAAATTACTGAATTACGAGACACATGCTTACAATACAGTACATATGAACAAACTAAATATATCCTTTACCGTTTCTCAAATAACTTGCCAACAACTCAAGGTGATAAGGCTCGGCCTAATATATACATATATTTCTAAATCAATTTCAGTTATAAATTCAATTAATTAAGCTAGCAAAATGAGTTCAATTAAATCAAATATTACATGATAAAGTCCTAAGTCTACCTCGGACATAAACATGCTTTAGCTACGTACGGACTCTCATTATCTCGTGCGTACGTAGCACCCACAACTAGTAGCACATAATATTTACATCACCTAGGGGTAGTTTTGACCTCACAAAGTTAGACAGGAGACTTACCTCGCTTTGAAGTTCCATAACCGGCTCCAACGCCTCTCTAACACCTTAACTCAAAGCCAAACGTTCTGAAACTAGTCAAACAACGTGCAAATCAATCAAAATATACTCCAATGCGTATAATATAACAATTTATAATAATTCTCAACCCCGCTAAAAAAGTCGACAAAGTCAACCCTTGAGCCCACGTGCCCGGATTCCGAAAATTTTCAAAGCTAAACTTTACCCATAACATCACGAACTCAAATATATAACTTATTCTTAATTATGGGATCAAAGATACCATATTCTAGGTTTTTCTCTTAAAATCCCATAATTCCATAAATATTCATGTTTTAATCCATATATAAATCATGTATTTAACTCACAAGGTGTAGAAATCACTTACCTAAAGTTTGATGATGAAAATGACTCTCCAAAATCGCCCCAAAGTCGGCTCCCATGGAAGGAATGAGGTGAAAATGAGCCAAACCCCCCGAAATATAGCTTCTACCCAGGTATTTACCCTTTGCGGTTGCGGAAATTTCGTTGCGATCGCGAAGCAAAACTTTTCTCAGCTCAGAATTTCCCTTCGCGATCGCGATCACGAAGAACAAGCTGGCCAACTCCTCCAGATAGCCTCTAGTATAATCGTCATAACATTTTGTACAAAACTCCAAATGAAAAATGGTTTGTCTTTCTGAAATCTAGACACCAAGAACTACAACTCGCATTTTTTATCATCTCCAAATTCCTTATAGATTGCACGATATAAGCTTCCGAATTCAGCCTTACGCATCAATAATTTCTTCTTTGCGAACGCGAATCTGCCTCTACGAACGCGATTCACAGACCCCTTTTTCCTATTTTTCTCTTCGCGAATGCGATCCAATGTCCTCGATCACGATGCACACTCTATAGCCAAAACCCAACAATTACAGCTGGCCTAGAAATTGTCCGAAACCACCCCGAAACTCACCTGAGCCCCTCGGGACCCTGCCCGAACATACCAACAAGTCCCAAAACATGACACGAACCTGCTCTAGGCCTCAGATCATACCAAACAGCATCCAAACTACTAATCGACGATCAAAATCCTTCTTTTAACTTTCAAACATCCAAACTTTGACGAACGCATCCGAATCATATTTAAACATTCCAGAATGACGCCAAATATTACGTACAAGTTATAAATCACGATACGAACTTATTCCAAGGCTCGGAACCCCAATCGGACATCGATAACACCCAAATGTACTTCAAAACAAACTTTAGATATTCTTAATCTTTCAAAATGCCAACTTTCCATAATAGGCGCTGAAATGCTCCCGGACCACCTGATACTCAACCCGGACATACGCCCTAGTCCAAAATCATCATACAAACCTATTGGAACCTTCAAATCTTGATTCCGAGGTCGTTTACTCAAAAGTCAAACCTCAGTCAATTCTTTCAACTTAAAGCTTCCAAAATTAGAATTTTCCATCCGAATCAACTTTGAACTTCCCGAAATTTAACTCCGACTATGCGTACAAGTCATAAAATATGAAGTGAAGCTACTCAAGGCCTCAAAACGCCAAACGACGCACTAGAGCTCAAAACAACCGATCGGGTCATTACAGCTGGGATGACTGTGTAGCAGAAGGCCTTCGCGAACGCAAGGCATGGAAAGCAAATGCGAAGGGCAAGGTCTGCTGGGCATTGCGAATGCATTCAAGAGGTCGTTAACGCGATGAAGGTTAGGCCCAGGCAGATGTGTTTTAAGGCGGGATTTGGCCAATTTGCTTTCATTTTCACTTGGTTGGGGCGATTTTTGGAGAGCTTCAAGGGGAGAGTTTCTTCATCTACGACAAGGTAAGTAATTCCCATATGATGTTATTAAAATACATGGATTGTATGTGGATTTAAATATGAAAATTTGTGGAAATTATGAGATTTTAAGAGAAAAAACTAAAATTGATAATTTTGGGATTTTGATCACGATTTTGAAAATGGAATTAGAAATACATCATATATTTGAGTTCATAATGTTATGGGTAAAGTTTATCTTCAAAAATATTTTGGAATCCGGGCACGTGGGCCCGAGGGTTGACGTTATTGACTTTTCAATCGGAGCTGTGGATTGTTATAAATTGATTAATTATGTGTATTAGAGTACTTTTTTTTATTTGTTTGCACATTGTTTGACTAGTTTCAGATTGATGGACATTGGTTTGAGGTTCTAGAGAGGCGTTGGAGCCGGTTATGGAACTTCGGAGGGAGGTAAGTCTCCCGTCTAACCCTGTGAGGGGGAATTTACCCCGTATGTGTTGTTCTTGCTGTATGCTACATGTTGTGGGAGCTGTGCACGTATGAGGTGACGAGTGTTTGTGCGTATGCTAGAATTCCTGATTATGTTCGGGTAGACTTAGGTTCACCCCATGTTTTAACTGTACCATTTGAGTTATCCTTGCCCGTATAATTCCCTTATTTTGTGTTGTGAACTGAGACTAGGCTTGCGTAGAGTGATAGACTCGCTATTGTAGAAATTTGATGAGCTACTTGATTAGCCGCAAAATAATTGTGCTTCCTTTATGAATTTCTCTCGCGTTGTGCGTTTTCACCTAAAAGCTTCTTTAAATGTCATAACTCACACGTATATTCATGAGTGGGGTCAAGGACCCGTTAAAGTATCATATTCTTATGGGATCAAGCCGTTCGCCAATGCAGTATCATATTCTTATGGGATCGGGACGTTCCCCTCGGTAGTATGACAACACTACTCTTTTGGGAGTAGGTCGTTCGCCTCGACGATATAATAGATGCATCTATGGTTCGTACCATTCAACCCTCAGTACTGTACACATTATTATGGGATCAGTCTGTTTGCCTCGGCATTTATTTAAATACTCTTATGGGATCAGGTCGTTCGCCTTGGCAACTTTATGAAAAACTCTTATGGGATCGGGCCGTTCGCCTTGGCAGTGTCATGCATAATATTTGACAAGAAGCCATCGTATCCGTGAGCTTTCCTGATTTTAGTTGTGACAATCTATATGGTAGGGACCATTTTACATATATATTTCGATCGAGAAGGTGACCTGTAATGACCCGACCGGTCGTTTTGAATACTACCACGTTGTTTGGAGATTTGAGGCATTGAGTAGCTTCACTTCATGTATTACGACTTGTACGCGTTGTCGGAGTTGAATTTCGGGAAGTTCAGTGTTGATTCGGATGGAAAATTCTAATTTCGGAAGCTTTTAAGTTGGAAGAAGTGACTAAGGTTTGACTTTTGAGTAAACGATTCAAAATCGAGCTTTGAAGGTTTCAGTATGTTCGTATGATGATTTCGGACTTGGACGTGTATTCGGGTTGAGTATCGGGTGGTCCGGGAGCATTTCAACGCTTAATTTGGATAGTTGGCATTTTGAGGGTCTTAGAATTTCTTAAGTTTGGTTTGAAGTGGAATTTGATGTTATCGACGTCCATTTGAGGTTTCGAGCCTTGGAATAGATTCGTATTGTGATTTATTACCTATACGCAAAGTTTGGCGTCCTTCCGGGATGTTTAAGTGTAATTCGGACGCGTTCGACAAAGTTTGAAGGTTGGAAAGTTGAAAGAAAGGTTTTGGCCGTCGATTCATAATTTTGATGTTGTTTGACGTGCTTTGAGGCTTTGACTAAGTACGCATCATGTTTTGGGATGTGTTGGTACGTTTGGATTGGGTCCTAGGGGCCTCAAGTTTTAAAACGGATTGGAATTCAAATTTGAGGAGATGCTGCTGCTGCTGAAGACTGGTGTAATCGCACCTACGGAAGGAGTGGCCGCAGGTGCGTAGGGGTCATCGCAGGTGCAATTTTCGTGGAGGAGGTGTGGTGGTGTTGGTGCGAGGAAAATTTCGCACCTGCGAAGTCGCAAAGACGAAGAAGAGATCGTAGAAGCGGAGGTTGGCCAAGAAGGCCTGTGCCGTAGGAACGGAGTTGGTCATGCAGGTGCATGAGCGCAAAAGCGCTACTTGGGGCGCAAAAGCGAGGGATGCGGACTTGAGTTGGAGTCGTATCTGTGATGGATTTTCCGCAGGCGCGGAGCCGCAGAAGCAGCTAGTTGACTGTAGGTGCAAAATTCGTTGGGCAGTAAGGTGCTTTTAATCTGAAGACTTAGCCCATTTTTCTCACATTTTCATTTGGTCATACTATTTTTAGAGCTCTTGGAGGGGTGATTTTCATCATCCATGTCAAGGTAAGTAATTCCCGCATATTGTGAGTTAAATACATGATTTATATATGGGTTTAAACATAGAACTTAGTAGAAATTTGGAATTTTGGTAGAAAATTTAGAATTTTGTATTTTTGGATTTTGACCACGAAAGTAGACACAAAATTTGGAATAAAACATATATTTGAGTTCGTGGAGTCATGGGTAAAGTTTATCTTCAAATATTTTCAGAATTCGGGCACGTGGGCTAGAGGGTTGACTTTATTAACTTTTCGAGCGGAGTTTGGAATTGCTATAAATTGGTTAATTATAAGCATTGGAGTATATTTTGATTGAATTGCACATTTTTGACTAGTTTCGGATCGTTTGGCTTTGAGTCGAGAAGTTAAAGAGGCATTAGAGCCGGTTATGGAGCTTCAGAGCGAGGTAAGTCTCATGTCTAACCTTGTGAGGGAGAAACTACCCCCTAGGTGATGTAATTATTATGTGCTACTAGTTGTAGGTGCTACGTATGCACAAGAGTCCGTACGTGGCTAAAGTATGTTTATGTTCGGGTAGACTTAGGACTTTTCCATATAATATTTGTATTATTTGAACTCATTCTGCTGGCTTAACTAATTTAAATTATAATTGAACTTGATTTATAAATTACATATATATATTAGCCCGAGCCTTATCACATTGAGTTCTTGGCAAGTAATTTGAGAATCGGTAAAGGTTATACTCACTTTGTGTCATATATTGTATTGTAAGCACGTGCCTCGTAATTCGAAAATTCTATTCCTTTCTTGTGGAGTGGGTCCAATGCCTCGGCAGGATCATGTACCACACTCTCATGGGAGCGGGCCATTCATCTCGGTAGCATAATAAATGCATCTATAGTTCATGCCACTCGACCCTCGATAGTGTAAACATTATGATGGGATCGGGTCGTTCAACTCGGCAATATCATATTCCTTCTGGGATCGAGCCATACTACCTGGGTATAATCGTGCGTTATATCGCTAGCAGTCAGAATGTTCACGAGATTATCCTTCCACTGATGCCCGACACTTTATAAGGTAGCTCTTTATCCGTTTAACATTGGCACTTGATATTTCTGAGCTGTTGAGATAGAATACAAGATTGATAAATTGATGTCATTAAAAGAAATTTTGGAAGATTGTGTTAGTTACAGATTTACCTTGCTACTACTGTTGTGTTTCTTATCTGTTTATGATTTGCCATGTTGTTTTAGTGGACCACTAGTAAGTGTCGATGTTGACCCCTCGTTACTACTTCTCCAGGGTTAGGCTAGATATTTATTGGGTACACGTTGATTTACGTCCTCATACTATATCTCTGCACTAAATGTGCAGAATCTGACAGGTTCATTTGGTGATCATCTTGGCGTGTAGTCGTAACAGTTGCGGAGACATTATGTGAGCTGCATTCAGGGCTTCTCATCGCAACCCAAAGAGTCTCTATCTTATTATTTATTTTATCTTGTCTCATTTCCATTCTAGACAGATGTTGTATCATTATTGTACTCCTTAGTAAATACTCACTCATTTGTGACACCGGGTTTTGGGATATGTTAGTTGATGCTTATGGAGATATATATCATTATTGCCTTTCATTTCTTTTATAAACTACTAATTATGTACCTTCCCGTGGATTTAATAGCGTAATTTTCCTTCCTTAATAAGAATTATGATTTCAAAAGTAATAAAATGACTAATTAAGTTAATTAATCACCATTGGCTTGCCTGACGGCTGCATTAGGCGCCATCATGACCGATAATGGATTTTGGGTCGTGACAGCTTGGTATCAGAGCCCTAGGTTCACTTGGGTATTTCGAGGCATGAGCAAGTCTAGTAGCGTCTTGCGTATCGGTACGAAGACCTCTATACTTATCTTTGAGAGGCTACAGGGCTGTTAGAAGCACTTCCCTTCTTGATTCTTCATTGTGCGATTTGATTCCATTGAATCTTACACCTCCATTTTCTTCCTACTCAATCTTATGCGACGTGGAGCACTTGTTATCAATTGGACATCGAGGATTCATAATGGTACTGCAGACATAGTGCATGATGTTTTTCCCTGCGTATTCGGGCATGCTATTGTCGTCGTCCTGTGAAAGGGTGTTTTGTCGTTTTAGCCCTGTATTAGTATTATCTATGGTTTTGAGGCTATGCACAGATTGCTATGATGTTCATGAGTGGTTATCATGCAGTGTTGGTGTGATGGTAGGGTTCTTGCTTATGTGTCGAGGCAGTGAATGACTCAAAAGGAGGATTTTTCAGTGCATGGTTTAGAGGTTCGACATTTAATTCCAGCAAAGAAGAGGAAATCGAACTATGGATGTTGAGGCTTTAGTTGATGGAGTAACAAGACTTGATATTTTCGAGTGTGGTGGAATTCTCAATGGTGATGTTGTGTCGTCGTCCTTGTTGAACGCATTATGGCTCCTGTTGTTATGGTCTTCTTGATTTGCCTTCGGGTGAAGGGTGTTGTGAAATGGTGCCTGAGAAGCGGTTGTTAGAGATGGCGGTGAATAGCAGTTTCGGGATAGAATTAGTGTTTCTGAGGTTTATGGATTCAAAAAATATGATCTTCGAGGAGACTTAGAGTTGGTGGCAATTTACCCGTTCGGGTGCTACGACGATGGATTATGATTTGAGGCAGTATTTTGGGTAGCGAAGGATGAGGAACAACATAGTGGGAGGTGTCTCGTGGTGGTTGAATCGCTAGCAGGCCAGTTATGAACATCAGAGTTTGAGACGTTGCTTAAAAGATGGTTTAACCGAAGTGGTAGTGGTAGATTATCATACTAATTTGGTGGTTGGAGAGCCACGTGCCTTGTGAAGAGTTTAGAGAGATTTGGGAATCATGGTGGGCAGTGACTAGGTCTTCGGATTTTATTTGGCATGGTTGCCATTGTGCTAAGGAAGGTTGAACTTGACAGAGAGAAGTTTGCTTGGGGTGTTTAGGGTGTAAAAAACTTGATTATCATTTTGGATGCAACATGACTTCGAGATGAAACGTATTGTCGGACTTTCAGTTGATGTCAATATGGAATGAACAGACTCTTACAGCTGGTGGACGAGCACTGGCTCATGAGTGTTTATTGATTTAGTGGTGGTTCCCAATGCAGCATCGTTTGATGATTTCGGTATGGAAATTTCCATATATGGGCTATCTCCTGTGAGCAGGTCAGCGGTTGCATGATTTCTCACGAAGCTTCTACGAGGAGTTCTACTTACTACCTAGCGGGAGGTCGAATAGTCAATTGTGGCTGATAATTCGAGATATTTTGTGAAGAATTTAACGAGAGATTTCGAGAAATTTGGCGGGTTGACGGTGCGAGATAATGGTAATTGAGAAGGAGGAATCTTTGTGAGTTCTATATTTATGTGATGGTAGCTTAAAGCTAAGTGGGGGAGCCCACCGTCTACGATTGGATCGCATGGTTGTCTGCTCTTTCGGTTTCTAGTTATCGGTGCCTTGGTGGATTATTTATGATTAAGAAAAGAAAATATCAGGGGTAATTTGGGCAAAGAACTTGATGAATGTGTGCTATACTTCGCCTAATCGATTCATGTGCAGGTTTTGGGAAGACTCAGAATTTATGCTTCTTGTGGATATGATGTACAAGGAAAATGATTCAGTCGGTTGCTTCTTCGAGAGAATTCATGTGCTAACTGAGCGTTGGAGCTTGATTATACTCGGGACCAGGTCAGCGTGGGTGACTCTCAATAGTGGTACTAATGGGTTCAAGTATGTAAGCGCGGTGCCTAAGGATTTTGGGTCCGTTGCGTGGTTAAGGATCAAGTTGTTGCAGTGGGTATTGAGGCAATGTGATCTCTAATTTGTGTCACTCTGGATGAGCGTTGATCGAGTTTTGTTATGTTTTGAATGGAGCTATTATTATTTAAAAGTCAAGTCAAGAATAAATTCGAGGAAGTGGGGTCGATTGGTAATGGTTTGAATCAGCATGATTGTGGCAATGATCAGTTCCTTCTGCTCGTTAAGTTATACATGTGGTTGGTGGTTGTACGTACGGGCTTGACAACCACCATAATTTGATTGATTTGGGGGGTATTTGATTCTAATGGCCTTGTTATGTGTAAATGAATCCCGGAAGAGTTATAGAGGTTTAGACCGCGACTTGAGGTTTGTATTTTTCTACGGCTATGGGAATTCAGTTGCGTGTTACAATGGTTCTTCTGAGATGAGTTAAGTGAAAGGTTCCTAGCCAATGAACTATTTGTTCTATCGGGGGTTCATGGGTCATGATGAAGTTCGTGTACTGTCGCGTAGCAGCATGGCAGGTGCAGTGAGCGATGAAATTGGAAGTTGAAGATCAAGGTTACAATTCAGTTTTGTTAGGAATGTCCCGATCTCAGAGGAGCGAGGGAAAGAATTCAGATGTTTAGAGTAAGCTGGCATTATCTTAGTGTCGCCTGAGAATGGTGTTCTGTGGGAGAGGCATTGTGTATTGATTTGCAGATTCTTGATTTTCTTTATAGAATTAGTATAGTTGGTGGTATGGAGGTGCAGACTTTGCTACTTGGTGCGGAAGGTTGTGGGAGTAGATTCCACGGGAAAATTGTATAAGCATGACATGTTGGTCACTGGATTGTTAAAGATTGAAACCAAGTATGAAGATTATGGTACTATCGCTAATGTGAGAGTTTATGCCTGGAAGGCACTTTATTCCTTCGGTTGTAGACTGTGGGAGTTTGTTCCGGATTGGACGGCCGCTCGTGTGTATCATGAATAGGGCCATTGTGGATCCTTGAAAGGTTGTTAGCCCAGTATGACATGATTAAAATCGGTTTGAGGTTAGTTGTTGGGTCTAATATGAATGTGTGCTCTACGTCAGGTCGGATGTGTTCATTCGTCATAGCATTACTTACGGAGGAGTCTTCAGGCATCGGATGTTATCCCCGTCGATAACTATTCCATGTAATACTCTATTGTGCCAGGTGGGTTGTGAAACAGCTCTTAATTATTCACACATGTGTTGTGATCCCGTGTAGCTTATGGTGTTATAAGAGCAAGATGGCTCTTGAGAAGCAGGTCATTTATTGCACCTTAGTCGTTCTTGGGTTTTGTAGCGTATGGCGCTATCCGTCTCCCCAGGGATTGTGCTATGCACTTGGCGTGCTTGTGGTTGATATTCAGGCATTGTGGGGGTATGAGCATTCTAATTCGGTAGGTATTTCCTTATAGATTGTTATGTGTGGATCGGGTGGCACACTGCCACGAGTATGTTGTTTGGATCGGATTGCACGCCGCAATGGTATCATGTTTGTATCGGGTTGCATGCCACAACAGTGAGATGTTGAGTACAATTACATATATCTATTTTTGTGTATTTTGTTTCTTATTCTCTGAGAAGGGTTCATAGCAACTGTTCAACTGTTTTATTCGTTACGCGGGCTAGGTAGTTCTTTTTTATTGTTCGTTCTTCCTCATGTGTCATATTCAAGTTGTAACTTATTAGTGCATTGATAGCGTCATATGAGATCTTGGTCATGTTTGAGGTGGCTCATTTCCAGAGCAGCTTGTACTAGGTGAGACGAGGTTATTGGATCTAAAATCGGTGCGATAGAGTTTATGTAAGGTATATTAAAGAGGGAATGTCACTATTCAGTTCAGAATGAGATAACGGTTCTTTCCAAACGGAGAAACTCCGTGAGTTATTGATTTATCGGGTGATTATTTGTTCCTGCACATCTCTTTCATCGTTGCAGTATTGTGAGGGTTGAGATCGGGTTTATATGTGTTATGATGTATACTACAGGCCTCAGGTCAGTGAATTTGTAGTTGTTGTGCTTGGAGGAGGTTATTATGGGCAGAAGACTTATGTGGTGCATGGTGTGATTTTAGCATAGGTGCATGATCAGGTTTTGGTATAATGTGTAGGGATTGATGCAATGTTCGTATGTTAGAATCGGGTCTCATGGAGAATTCTGAATGTTGGAATTTGGTTCTAAGGCTTGTTAGCTAAGGTTATAGGGAGGATCTTCAGTCTGGCTCGAGCTAATGTGCTCAACTGGGTTGTGGTGGCATGGGTAGGTGCACAAGGTGTTGAACAGTGATTTAGGGACAACTCTGGAGCAGTTCGTAGCATGTTCGAGGACGAACGTATGTTCAAGTAGGGGAGAATGTAATGACCCGACCGGTTGTTTTGAGATCTAGCGCGTCATTCGGCGGTTTGAGGCCTTGAGTAGCTTCACTTCATGTATTATGACTTGTACGCGTGGTCGGAGTTGAATTTTGGGAAGTTTAGAGTTGATTCGAATGGAAAATTCTAATTTCGGAACCTTTAAGTTGAAAGAAGTGACTAAGGTTTGACTTTTAAGTAAACGACCTCAGAATCGAGGTTTAAAGGTTCCTATAGGTTTGTATGATGATTTCAGACTTGGGTGTGCGTTCGGATTGAGTATCGGGTGGTCCGGGAGCATTTCGGCGCTTAATTTGGATAGTTGGCATTTGGAAGGTTTTAGAATTTCATAAGTTTAGTTTGAAGTGGATTTTGATGTTATCGACGTCAGTGTGAGGTTCCGAGCTTTGGAATTATTTAGTATTGTGATTTATGACTTGTACGTAAAGTTTGGCGTCATTCCGAGATGTTTAAGTGTAATTCGGATGCGTTCGACGAAGTTTGAAGGTTGGAAAGTTCAAAGAAAGGTTTTGGCCGTCGATTCGTAATTTTGATGATATTTGATGTGATTTCAGACTTCGACTAAGTCTGTATCGTGTTTTGGGATGTGTTGGTACGCTTAGATGGGATCCCAGGGGCCTCGGGTTTGAAAATAGATTTGAATTTGGATTTAAGGAGATTTTGTTGCTGCTGATGACTGGTGTAATCGCACCTCCAGAAGGAGTGGCCGCAGGTGCGGTCACACAGGTGCGTAGGGGTCATCGCAGGTGCTATTTGCGTGGAGGAGGTATGGGGGAGCAGGTGCAAGGATAATTTCGCACCTGCGAAGTCGCAGAGGCAGAGAAGAGATCACAAAAACGGAGGTTAGCCAAGAAGGCCTGGGCCGTAGGAGCGGAGTTGGTCACGTAGGTGCGTGAGCGTAGAAACGCTTGTGGTCCGCAAAAGCGGAAGCGCAGATGCATTACTTGGGGCGTAGAAGCGAGGGCTGCTGACTTGAGCTGGAGCCGCACATGCGATGGAGTTTCCGCAGGTGTGGAGCCGTAGAAGCGGCTAGTTGACCGCAGGTGCGAAGGTCGCTGGGCAGTGAGGTGCTTTTAATCCATAGACTTAGCTTATTTTTCTCACATTTTCATTTGGTTGGGTGATTTTTAAAGCTTTTGGAGTGAATATTTCATCATCCATGTCAAGGTAAGTAATTCCCGCATATTGTGAGTTAAATATATGATTTATATATGGATTTAAACATGAAAACTAGTAGAAATTTGGGATTTTGTTAGAAAACTTAGAATTTGGTATTTTTGGATTTTGACCACGAAATTGGACATGGAATTTAGAATAACTCATATATTTGAGTTCGTGGCATCATGGGTAATGTTTGGAGTATATTTTGATTGAATTGCACATTGATTGACTAGTTTCGGATCGTTTGGATTTGAGTCGAGAAGTTAAAGAGGCATTGGAGCCGGTTATGGAACTTCGGAGCAAGGTAAGTCTCCTGTCTAACTTTATGAGGGAAAAACTACCCCTAGGTGATGTAATTGTTAAGTGCTACTAGTTGTGGGTGCTACGTACGCACGAGGTGACGAGAGTTCGTACGTGGCAAAAGCATGTTTATGTCTGGGTAAACTTAGGACTTTACCATGCAATATTTGAATTATTTGAACTCATTCTGCTGGCTTAACTAATTGAAATTATAACTCAACTTGATTTAGAAATTACATATATATTAGGCCGAGCCTTATCACCTTGAGTTGTTGGCAAGTTATTTGAGAATCGGTAAAGGTTATACTCACTTTGTGTTCATATACTATATCATAAGCACATGCCTCGTAATTCAAAAATTCCTTTCCTTTCTTGTGGAGCGGGCCGAACACCTTGGCGGGATCATGTACCACACTCTTATGGGAGTGGGCCATTCGCCTCAGCAGTATAATAGATGCATCTATGGTTCATGCCGCTCGACCCTCGGTATCGGATCGTTCGCCTCGGCGATATCATATTCCTTCTGGGATCGAGCCGTACCACCTCAGCATAATCGTGCGTTATGTCACTAGCAGTCAGAATGTTCACGAGATTATCCTTCCACTGATGCCCGACACTTTATATGGTAGCTCCTTATCCGTTTGATATTGGCACTTGATATTTTTGAGAAGTTGAGATAGAATATGAGATTGATAAATTGATATCATTAAAAGAACATTTGGGAGATTGTGTTATTTACAAATTTACCTCGCTACTATTGTTGTGCTTCTTATTTGTTTCTGATTTGCCATGTTAATTTATTGGACCACTAGTAAGTGTCGGTGTCGACTCCTCGTCACTACTTCTCCGGGGTTAGGGTAGATACTTACTGGGTACGCGTTGATTTACGTACTCATGTTGCATTTCTGCACTAATAGTGCAGGATCTGACATGTTCATTTGGTAATCATCTTGGCGCCTAGGCACAACTGTTGCAAAGACTTTATGTGAGCTGCATTTCGGGCTTCGCATCGCAGTCCACAGAGTCTTCATCGTACTATTTATTTTATCTTGTCTCATTTACATTCTAGACAAATGTTGTATCATTATTGTACTCCTTAGTAAATGCTCATGCACTTGTGAGACCGTATTTTGGGATATGCTAGTTGATGCTTATGGAGCTATATATCATCATCTTGGCGCGTAGGCGCAGCTGTTGCAGAGACTTTATGTGAGCTGCATTCCGGGCTTCGCATCGCAGTCCATAGAGTCTCCATCGTACTATTTATTTTATCCTGTCTCATTTCCATTCTAGACAGATGTTGTATCATTATTGTACTCCTTAGTAAATGCTCATGCACTTGTGACACCGGATTTTGGGATATGCTAGTTGTCACACCCCAACCTCGGGGAGCGCGACCGGCGCTCAACCGAGTAAACCCGGTCGATCAAGGCTATTAAACCTTTCCTACCTGACTCATTCATAATCCAAAAGGGAACGCATCATCATTTGTAAAACAGGGGAGAGATCAGTTATATAAATATACAAATGTTACTAGTTCATTTTTCCTTATATACATTTTTTCTTATATACATTATACAACTCGATCAAACAACCATTTCAACATACATACATGACCCATATAAACGTCTACGGAGCCTCTAAGGGTACAAAAGAGCAACATGACAATGCCGATAATAAGGCCCCGGCTATACCTCAAAATATGAAAACTTATACAAAAGAAGGACTACATGACCCCTGGGAGAAATGGGGCTCACCAAGACTGTTGTGAGGAGAGAAAGAGAGCACCACAATCTGCGATGGAACTACCTACATCCATCCAAAGATGTAGCGCTCCCGTTAAAAGGGATGTTAGTACTGTCGAATAATACTAGTATGTAAGGCAAACACCAATTTTAGTAGAATGAACAGTGAAACAAAGAGAAGGCAGTCATAATAATCAATAAGTACTTCACAGAAATACAAAGAAACACCAAGTAAGGATCACATAGTTTCCAATTCAATTCTCCATCTTTTTAGGTTAATGATCTTTAGTGCCAAAGCCACAACTTACAATGCCACCGTATTTTTACACGGAGTCCGATCTCGGCCCGACCGATTAAGCCATCTCAAATGAGACATAACCATAACCACAACGTAAATCAATAATTCCAACACAAATGTCACCATGTGTACAGCATGGCGTCCGATCTCGGCCCGACCGATTAAGCCATCTCAAATGAGACATAACCATAACCACAACGTAAATCAATAATTCCAACACAAATGTCACCATGTGTACAGCATGGCGTCCGATCTCGGCCCGACCGATTAAGCCATCTCAAATGAGACATAACCATAACCACAACGTAAATCAATAATTCCAACACAAATGTCACCATGTGTACAGCATGGCGTCCGATCTCGGCCCGACCGATTAAGCCATCTCAAATGAGACATAACCATAACCACAACGTAAATCAATAATTCCAACACAAATGTCACCATGTGTACAGCATGGCGTCCGATCTCGGCCCGACCGATTAAGCCATCTCAAATGAGACATAACCATAACCACAACGTAAATCAATAATTCCAACACAAATGTCACCATGTGTACAGCATGGCGTCCGATCTCGGCCCGATCGGCTAAGCCATCTCACTTGAGACATAACCTCTTTCAACTGCTCACTCAATTCACATTTCTTTCCCATCTTTCGTTACATGGCACAAACAGCCTCATTTATAAAGTAGTTCTTGGCACTTGGGAACGTTTTACAATTCAAGTCTTTCCTTTTTTATTCATTCAAATATCATCATTCATGTCGATAAGTACCATCACATAAGGTATTTCACACATAAGGGAAAGAGCTTGAAAAATTATAATTACGTTCTTAAATAACATGATGACATGGTAACCATCTAAAATAATTAGAGAACATGAATCTTTTAATCCAACACACTAAAGAAAATAATTCTAGTATGATCAAGTTGGAACTTACACCAATTATTCAGACACGAGAAGTTCGATTCTAAGAAGAAGAAAGTTAGCCATACATACCTCAATTGCGCTTCTTTAGACTCTACAATTATCTGGAACCCTTAGCAAACTCAATCTATTTTAGCAATATACAAATTGAACCCAGAATTAGAAAAACGTTCATGGTTCTAGCTCACGTTTTCCCCACACTCTTTATCACACATGCATGCAAGATAAACCACCCCCATACCCATGCAGTATCACATTAATACCCCATTATAGCTATGTTTGAAATTAAGAGCTGGGGTGATGAAGTCTTACCTTTTTGGATGAAGAATTTGGTGCTCTACTTTAATATTTCCAAGCTTTGAGTGATGGTTGAAGCTTAATTGATGAAAATTAGGCCCTCCCTCTAGAACCCTCTCTCTCACTCTAGAAATATCAGAAATGAGCTTCAAAATAGATTAAAGGGGTATTTTAACGGAATGGGGGTCGGGTTTTAAATTAAGAAAAAGGGTGCCCCGACACAGGTCTGCACTCGCATATGCGACCGCATAATGGTTATGTGGTCCACAAAGTGACCGCATAAATGGCCCTCAGGAGCCTGAACTTTCGGCTCAGATATGCGACTAGTATGCGGTCCGCATACTTGTTCTGCGATCGCATAAAACACCGCAGAACTCCCTCCGCAGAAACCCAAGAGGAATTATGCGACCAATATGCGGTTCTCATATCGATTATGCAGTCGCATAATCGACCGCAAAGCTGACCTCATATTGGCCAAACTTTTTGCTTCACTCTGCGGCCATTATGCGGTCCGTAGAGTGATTATGCAGCCGCATAATGGGCTGCAGAAATACGTTCTTCTGCAAAATATTTTCCTCTAAGTCCGTAGGGTACTGTTTAATCCAAAAAGTCCTAACCGCGGTGAGCTTGCGAGCCGCGAAGAATTTCTACTATAATAATGCAGGAATCTATCTTGGCACCACGAAACCCCGAGTTTTTGGTTAAAACTTTATACGGGGCCTTACACTAGTTGATGATTATGGAGCTATATATCATTATCGCCTTTCATTTATTTTGTAAACTACTAATTATTTATGTTTCCGTGGATTTAAAAGCGTAAATTTTCTTCCTTAATAAGAATTATGATTTCAAAAGTAATAAAATGAATAATTAAGATGATCAATCACCATTGGTTTGCTTGACGGCGGCGTTAGGCACCATCATGACCGATAATGGATTTTAGGTCGTGACATGATCGATAATTGAGAGCTTGTATTTAATTTTCAGAGGAGGATCGTACCACGTACATATATCTGTTTAGACTATTTATTTACTTTTACCATGCCTCATACTTGTTTACTTTCTATTGCACTTGATATGTTGGACCACTAGTAAGTGTCGATGTCGACTCCTCGTCACTACTTCTCCGGGGTTAGGCTAGATACTTATTGGGTACGCGTTTATTTACGTACCCATGCTACACTTCTGCACTTATTGTGTAGGTATATATATACTTCTGGTGGTCTTTTGGGCGCTAAGGCGCGGCTATTACAGGGACTTTATGGTGAGCTGCATTCCAGGTTACGATCCGCAACATACAGAGTCTCCATCAGAGTTATATACATTCTCGTTTCTAACTTGTATTCCAGACAAATGTTATATTTTATTATATTTATTTGTAGATGCTCATGCACGTGTGACATCGGGTTTTGGAGGTTCCTAGTGGATGTTCATTATTATAGTCACGTAATTATTTGCATTTTATCTTGTAATTTATACTTTATATGAAAATTGGTCAATAAATATCATGGGTGTTCTACGAGTACCAGATTTCACTCTATTTATTTAATGGAATTTATGATTTTAAAGATAATGAAATAAGTAACTAAGTTGGTTATTCACCGTTGGCTTGTCTGACGGTGGCATTAGGCGCCATCACGGCCTATAGTAGATTTTGGATCGTGACAATTAATTTAGTGATATGCATTCTTGTTTTAATATTTAAGTGATGATAAACATAAATTGTTTGGTTTGATGTTAGTTTCATTGCTGGTGACTCAACTTTTACTTTATTGTACAAAAAGTACTAAATTACTTTTTGCAATAAAAAGGTCACTTTACTTAAATATCACAAAAGGTCACTAAATTAATTTTCGTAGTAAAAAATCATGCAACAATGTCTAATTAGTATCACAAAAAAGAAATCCACTAAAAGGAAACAAAGGAGACATGGTGATCATACATTTGGTGCCCGGGTAAAATAGTTTATATGCAGATTTTATCCCTACCTCGTGAACGTATCTTTTTACGATATTTAGATAAAGTTGTGTGACAGGAACCATCTACTCATACGGAGATATTGTGATCTATTTCTCAAGGCCTACGTGTTGCTCTTGTTCCTATCTTGTTTCATTGTTATTAGCTCTATATATATATATCTTAACTAGTTTTAGGATACGCGCGATGTGCGTGTATCCTCTATCTTTGAAAATAAATATTTTAAAAATATAAACTCTTAAAAATAACAAATATTGAACTTATTTAGTCACAAAAAGTAACGGATGACCTAGCTAAGCATGCATGAAAATAACCAATATAAATTGAAAAATTTAATGTTCTATCTAGGTACCATATATTCTAGACAAGTCAACTATAAAAAGAAAAATAATTAACTATGGACAAATTATGTAGATCAATAATATAAAAACTTAGGTAATCCTATTCAGTGACAAAGTTGTTATAGATTATGAAAAAAATCCTATCATTTACAAGATGAATTTCGTAATTAATTCCTGTTTTATAAAGTTAAATTATGTAATAAACTTAGTAATAATATTAGTTTTTTTACCAAAAAAAAGAAGTCCTTTTGCATCTATTTAATAGGAATATGCATTGAGGTAATTTATCTATTTCTATAAATTAAATTATGGTAATTAAGTTTTTATCACAAATTAATGATTACTATTGTTTCCAACAATAATTACTATTTCAAAACCTAATGCCGCAGTAAATTTTAAGAATAGAAATAAACGAATTTAACATCCAAGCTTCTAAAAATACTTATGATTTAAATTTTAAATACAACAAATAAATCACATGAAAGAAAAATAAAGAGGCAAAATTGGTCTTTATGATTAAACAATGGCAAAGAACAAAAATCGTGAAATTCTTGTTGGAAACCAACAAAAAACTTTCCTCCTACTTTTTTTGTAGAGTATTCTTTTATTGTCTTAATATTTTGTATTGTCTTAATATTTTGTATCATTATAAGGAAAAGATATCAAGCACTGAATTATATTAGAAAAAACTTTTTAATTTAGAACTCCTAAATAGTAGGAAAGATTTTTGATTTTAAAATTTTATCCAATTTAAAATATATTTTTAAAGGGTAAAAAACGTTAACGACATTTCGCTAAGGGACTTCGTACTTTTAATATAGTATAGATTAGGGGTGTCAAATGAGCGGGTTGCGCTGCTTTTGGGCGAGTCAAAATGGGTTGAGCCCGAAAGTAACTTGGGCTAAAATAGACTCGGCCAAGTTGCGCTAAAATCTGGGGCATAGCCCAACCCGCCTAACTCTTACCAATCTTTAATTGAGGTGTATTGCTTTCTTATGAATTGTTTAATATTAAAATAATTATTTTTTTGTTATGGTCATATATGACATATCAAATAATAAAATTAAATTATATTTAATATATTTTAGCAAAGTTACTCATGGATCAATTGGACTAAAAATCAGCCCAACTTTAGATGGGCTAATATAGATTGGGTCAAAATAAGCTGAATTTAACAAATGGTCGAGTCAATGACCAGCTGGCGGATCAAATGAATTTAGGCTCAAATTGCTACCCTTAATCTTAACGTCTAAAGATTGTCCATCACATCAGGTTAAAGAAAATAGTTGTTAAACATATGATCTAAATCATAGAAATGTTCAATTTGTTCCGGTGAACTAACAATGCATTGCACGTTTGGAGAAAAAGAAAGAAAAAAGAAAGCCAAGTTGACCCGAGCCAACGTACATATCAAAAGGCAGATTGAGGATTTTAGGATTTTAAGTTGTGGATTATGAACCCACAATTTGTTTTGGTTACTGGATTGTTACAAAAAAGTGTTCTGTGACTTTTTATGATGCTTAGGCAATGGATGAGTGACTTTTCGTTACAAAAATATGTTATTGACTTTAGTGCAAAGTACAAATTAATTGACCATCTACGAGATTACAAATATAGGGTATGAGTACCCACGAAATAAAGACCATACTCAATCTTTGCAACCAACAGAGTAATGTTCTTATGAAAAAATGAGCATGTGATTTTTGTATTGGTGGAAAAGTAAACTCGCAATGCGGACTAATGATATGCTTACAGGTGGCATAAGAGTCAAAACGATAAAGAAGAGTGAAGATTAGAGAAAGTATGGGTAAAACACCCACGGGATCGTTTACAAAGATAACGTACCTGACACCTGAAAAAGAGGAGATATGTGCGAAATATATAATTAAAGACCATGAGGAAAGAAAATTCATTAATAGCCGTGAATATGGAAAAAAATCAGCATAATCCCTGATTATGTGCGATTGGCTGTAGTTACCATAACCATTACAAATTACCAATATAACGGGTAATCAATATGATACATATTAGTAACGGGAAAGAATTAAGTAGGGCAAGATAGTTACATATTTTACCCTTATATAATCCCCGTACTAAATCTTGTACTCTCATCAAGAAATTCCCCAAATTATACTATCAATCGCTTATATTTTCTCTACAACTTAAAGATTTTATTCTCTCCTTTTGGAAGGAAGCTACGATTATCAATAAGATGTTTTTTCTTATTCTCTTAATATTTTATTTTCAGTATTTGTAACTCATCTATATTGGGAAAAGTGAGGTAAAATTAGTTATTAAAAACCCAAATAATTCTTTTATTTGCTTTGATCACAAAAACTATTTTTTGGTTAAACAAATTGGTTATGTTACCCGAAACTCAAGCAAATTTGCTATTCATCCAAAGATATTAACTATTTTTGTTAATCTCCGCTTGTTTTCAGTTTAAACCTTCATTATGGCCGTAATTTACCAATCAACACAGTTGAGGATAATCGAGTTGGAGATGGCTTTACCAGGTAAAATCAAAATGGAAGAATAGCCTTGATAATGATAGGTAAGCAATGAACAAGAGAAAAGTAGAAAATGGATATCGATACTAGTTATTGGTAACGTAACTATTAGTACCACAGTTGATTATAACGAATTTGCGCCAAACTATTTCAGAATTGACGAATAAAATTATAGGTTTCGGAGATCGAATGGAGGTGATTCCTAGGAGATCCGAATCTGAGCAAAGAGACATGAGATTTCCTTCACGGGCTGGAAAAGATCTGTACCTTTCCGAACAGGTAAGGAATCACCCAGCTAAATTGCAAGATTCGACATTGCCCTCAATTGAAGGAAGCTCGAATGTAGATGGACAATTAGACAAATAGTTTGCTACACAATCATTGAACGGAAAGAATCAGAAGCCACGAGGTCAAATACTGAAGAACTAGAAACTATCATTGACTTTCCGGATGGGAAAGTTTACGTTGGTCGAGACTCGACAACGAACATAAAGGTAATTTGATTGATTTTTTATGTGCTAACGCAAATTGCTTTACTTGCCTCCATGACAACATGATATGTATACCATCAGAGGTAAAGACTTGTATGCTCAATATTGACTAGCCCTATAATCCGATTAAGCAAAGGAGGAAATCAGAGTCAAATAATAAAAGATAAAGTTATCAAACTTTAAAATATCGGTTAAGTTCGTAAAGTCAAATTATTCAGACTTGTTGGCTAACATCAACCCACCATTGCTTTCAAAAACTCCGAGGAGGAGAATGATTGTTGGTATACCAAGTTGTCTCAGTAAGTACATTCTTAGTGCAAAAAGACAAAGGTACACAATCTCTTATCTATTATAAAATACTTTTAGACAAAGAAACTAGGTATCTACATTTTGAGAGGTTGGCATTAATAGTAGATGCCCTAAACCTAAGGCTTTATTTTCAATATCGTCCAATTTTTCGTAGTTACTATATTTGTATTACGCAATATTTTGAATAAACACAAACTGTCAGGAAGGCTAAATAAATGGGTAGTCAAATTTAGTAAATATGATATTGTTTATCAGCCACGTACAACTATAAATTCACAAGTTTTAGCATATTTCATAATTACTTTTAACTCGAACGTATTACCCGAAGCTGAAAAGGAAGTACATGTTGCATTTGGGATAATTCTCGGGATCTGGACCTTCTATACGATTAGGTCCACAAATGTTAAAAGTTCTGGGTTTGGGACAATGCTTAATGCACCTATTAGAGAAGTAGCTAGACAATTCATAAAAGTTACATTATTATTAACAATGAAGCCAAGTATGAAGCATATGTTACAAGGATCGTATTAGCTCGGGGACTCAGTGCAAAAATATTGAGTTAAATAGTGATTCTCAACTCATGATCAATCAAATCCAAGGAAAATATGCAGCCTCAGAAAGACAAGCCAAATTCGCTAGTCTCATATATACTGTTGATATCACTGAATTCGGATACAACTCCATGCTCTTATTGAGAAATGCTATTTCTGAGTCAGACAATCTTAGGATCGGATTCTCCCTTATTCAGGCGATCCCCAATTTATTATCAATTAGAATAAAAATGAGGCAAGTCTGACTAATTTAATTTGAAAATGACATAATAAATTCATTGATTAATTACAGAATTGGACTTTAACTGAAGACAAGCACGCATCTCGACAACTCTGAGTGCACATTATCCCATACTGCTGATCCCCGTCCAATCCACACTCAACAATGAGTGAAAATTATCGTTGGAAGAATAATACCCAATAATGAGTCGGGTAGATTTTCTGAGGGAGTTAACAGTGGGTATTAGGGTGTATACTTGATGAGTATAGAAGAAATAGCTCAAATACTCTTCCAAACAAGATGGTTTTGTAATTTTATTTCTACAATCTATACTAACAGTGATTAACTAGAGAAAAGAAACTAGAACTTGATTAATTATTTTTATTATTTTTCAAATGGATAAAAGGCCCAGGGATGTAACCTTCACCTAGGTATTATACTAATGGGTTAATTACGTTAACACTTATTTTAGAGATCGGGTTGTATTATAGCTCTCAACTCTAAGTTACCCACTCAATACCTCTCGATCATAGAGTGATTTTGTCCAATTTAGCTTTCTCAAGCCCAAATAGGTATCAAGTCAAATAGTTAATATGAGCTCAAGTCGGATTTTTCCTATCTCTAGTTCAAACCTTTTAATTAGGCTAATCAAAACCTTAATTAGCCCAATTTCTTGTTAGCCAAGTTTTTCTAGACTAGGTCCTTCTTTCTCAAGTAAAGACCAAGTAAAAAAAGTACGAATCAATATGTGCAACCATTAATTCTAGAATTAAAGTAGGAATAAGGCTAAATAACAACCACCCAATCATAAATAAGCATTAGATTAATTACCCATAAGGTTTACACGCTAGGGTTGGGTCACAACCCTTGAAAATATCTAGCCACTCATAATAAAAATAGAAGAAAATAAAGAACAAACACTAATTAAAGCCATAATACAAAATTAAAATGATAAATTATTGTGATTTAACCCAAAATGGTCATAAATTACCAAAAGTAGTAAACCATAATGGCTACAACTAAAAACACTACCAAACTTGCCCTAAAAAAGTGATTCATGTCTATTTATAGTGGCCCAAAATTGTTACAACCCATATTCGCATACGTTAGATCAAGCCTGTCACGACCCAAAACTTAGCCTATTGTGATGGCGCCTAATGTGGTATTAGGCAAGCCGACACTTGAAAATATTTCCAATACTTTTAAATGAAAAATAAGGATAACACAGATGTAAATCATCAAAACCCTCAAAACTGGATAGAAAGTCAAAACTCAATATGGAAATTCTCAACATCGGGGTGTCACTGAGTACATAAGCATCTATACAACACAAGTCTAGAATATAATGTTTGTGAAAGACTAAAACTAAATACATAAAGAGTAAAGATAGGAAAAGAGAGACAAGGTCTGCGAACGTCGGGCAGCTACCTTGAAATTTCCAAACGATCAAGCTGCACGGATAATCAATACCCACTGTGACCAGAAGCACCTGGATCTGCACACGAAGTGCAGGGTGTAGCATGAGTACAACCAACTCAGTAAGTAACAAGACTAAATAATGGACTGCAAGTAGTGACAAGCTTTATAGATATAGCTCAATTACAGAAATAACAATATAGAAAGATAGACATGCTTTCAAATTCGACAATTAAGGCCAAAACAGTAATGAAATCAAGTGCAAAATCTCAGAGCAACAATCACTTAGTCCTCTCATACACTCCAACCTCACAGTCACTCATTCCTCACAGTCTCTCATTCCTCTCAATCGCCCGGCATTCGAAACTCGTACTCAGTAGGTACCTGCGCTCACTGAGGGTATGTACAGAATCCGGAGGGGCTCCTTCTGCCCAAGCGCTATAACAAGCCAATCATGGCATAAATCAATAAAAACATGATGCGCCATGCAACCCGATCCTATAAATATCTAGTCACGACCCGAAATTCCCACCTTCGGACTGTGATGGCGCCTAACATTTCACTTGCTAGGCAAGCCAATGTTAGAATAATATTATCCATTTTAAAAATAATTTTTAAATTTATTAATAACAAAGAACAATTGCAGAAGTAAATTCTGAAATATAGTAAATAATCCATAAAAATAATGGTGTCTAAATACCATCACAGAATTGGTGTCACAAGTGTACGAGCTTCTAGAATAAATACAAATAAAGGTCTGAATAAAATAAAGTTGTCGGAAAACAAACACACAGCTAAAATAAAATTGACGGGGACTTCCAAACTGCGGACGCTGTGTAGTTATACCTCAAGTCTCCTCCGAGTAGCTGAAATCCGAGCAAGTCTATAGTACGACGCTGGGACCAACTCCGAAATCTGCACAAGAAGTGCAGAGTGTAGTATCAGTACAACCGACCCCATGTACTGGTAAGTGCTGAGCCTAACCTCGACGAAGTAGTGACGAGGCTTACATTAACATGTACATAATATTAGTAACAACAACAAATAATAAAAATAAATCAGGTAACTCATTTATAATTATTGAAGCCAACTTAGCAGTCATAACCAATTATCATTTCCATCAATTTCCATTGCAGCGTGCAACCCGCTCTCATAATATATTCACATTCACTTATGTTGCGGCGTGCAACCCGATCCTCCATTATATCCATTTTAATCAAGTTTGTTGCGGCGTGCAACCCGATCCCCCAATATATATATATCGACTTTTAAATAAGTCTATTGCGGCGTACAACCCGCTCCTCCAATATGGATTCTTAATAAGTCTATTGCGGCGTGCAACCTGATCCTCCAATATGGACTTTTAATAAGTCTGTTACGGCGTGCAACTCGATCCTCCAATATATCCATTTCAATCAATTCTGTTGCGGCATGCAACCCGATCCTTCAATATATCCATTTACCAATTCTTATAGAAGAAATTTCCCCAATAAATGCAACAATTAACATAACATTATAAGACAACAAGCATACAATAATTATGATTTAATTATGAAGCAAACAATGATAAATAGCAAATTATTATGAAAATCAGGGAGAAAATAGGTAGTTTAATATTTAATATGCTAAATGTCAATTAACAATTAAGACACATAATTCAAATAGCATGTAACAATTAATGCAGGACTTCAAGAATTAATATTTAACAAAGAATAGGAGAGAAAAAATTATTATAATAATTAATTCATGATTTAAAACGATTTATGATTTTTCAAGTAATTATGCAAATAATTAATTTGACGACGTATAGACACTTGTCACCTCGCCTATACGTCGTTCACATGCATTTCACATAACAAATAATTTAAGGGTTTTATTCCCTCAAGTCAAGGTTAACCACGACACTTACCTCGCTTTCCAAATTCCAATCAATTACTCTACCATGACTTTTCCTTTTAAATTTATCTCCAAAAGCTTCAAATCTATTCATAAACAATTCAACATACTCAATACGAATCATAGGAATTAATTCTATATGCATTTACTAATTTTTCGGATAAAAATCCAAAATTCATTAAAATATTTGATAGTGGGACCCATATCTCAAACCTCAGAAAAACTTACGAAATCCAAACATCCGTTCCTATATGAGTCCAACCATACAAAATTTATCAAATTCCGATGTCAAATGGACCTTCAAATCTTAAATTTTCGTTTTGGGAAGATTTTATAAAAATTCCAATTTCTTCCATCTAAATCCGAAATAAATGATGAATATAGAGTTAGATTTATGAAATATAATCAATCTATGATAATGAACACTTACCCAGTTCGAAATCGTGAAAAACACTCCTTTGAAATCGCCCCTAAACCGAGTTCTAATTGAGGGTTTGTGAAAAATGGGAAAAATCCCGTTTTGGTTCTGTTTTAAGTCACATGCGTCATGCCTTCTTCGGGTTCGCGAAGAGCCTGTTGCTTTCGCGATGAGTAGCAGCCCGTGGCTTTCGTATTCGCGAGTCCTCCTTCGCGTTCGCTAAGGCTTTTTCCCCCTGGCCTTCGTGTTCGCGTGCCAGTGCTCGCGCTCGCGTAGAAGGACTACTGACCCCTCCTCCAGGACTCTAAAGCTTCGCGTTCGCGTTCGTGAAGGGTAAAGTCCCCATAGCTTCACGTTCGCGACCCAATCTTCACATTCAGGAAGAAGGAAAATTCAGCCAGCCCAGTTTGCTCTTCGCGTTCGCGAGACTACATTCGCGAACGCGATGAAGGAAATACCAGAAGCCTGAAGTTGCAGAAAACCAGATTTTTCTATGTTCAAAATCATCCTATATCCAATCCGAAACTCACCCGAGCCCTCGGGGCTCCAAACCAAACATGCACACAAGTCCTAAAATATCATACGAACTTGATCGCGTGATGAAATCGCCAAAATATCACCTAGAACGTCGAATTGGACGCCAAATCAAAGGAAAGTTTCAAGAAAACGTTAAAACGTATATTTTTACAACCGGACATCCGAATCACGTCAAATCAACTCCGATTCTCACCAAATTCGCCAAACAAGTCTTAAATATTATTGTGGACCTTTACCGGGTTCCGGAACCAAAATACGAACCCGGGGTCAATAAATCCCGCATCAGTAATTACTTAAACATCATTAAGCTTTCAAGCTTTTAATATTTTATCAAAATTTCATATCTCGGGCGAGGGACCTCGGAATTCGATTCCGGGCATACGTCCAAGTCCTAAATCACAATATAGACCTACCGGAATTGTCAAAATACTGATCCAGGTCTTTTTGCTCAAAATGTTGACCAAAGTCAACTCAGTTGAGTTTTAAAGCTCTATTTCACATTATAATCTATGTTTCACATAAACATTTTCCGGAAAATTATACGGACTGCGCACGTAAATCAAGGAATGATAAATTATGCTTTTCGAGGTCTTAGAACACAGAATTACTTATTAAATTTAAAGATGACATTTTGGGTCATCACATTCTCCACCTCTAAAACAAACGTTCATCCTCGAACGGAGTTAGAAAAAACTACCTGAGCTGGTGAATAAGTATGGATATTTACTCTACATGTCCGACTTGGACTCCCAGGTAGATGCCTCTACCGGCTGACCTCTTCATTGCACCCGAACTGAAGGATAAATCTTAGACCTCAACTGTCGAACCTACCGGGCTAGAATAGCTACCGGATCCTCCTCGTAAGTCAAATCTTTGTCCAATTGGACTGAGCTGAAATCTAACACATGGGATGGATCACCGTTATATTTTCGGAGCATAGACACATGGAACACCAGATGAACCGCTGATAAACTAGGTGGTAATGCAAGCATGTAGGCTACTTCACCCACCCTTTCAAGAATTTCAAAGGGTATGATATACCTAGGGCTCAACTTGCCCTTCTTTACGAACCTCATTACACCTTTCATAGGTGAAACTCGGAGCAATATTCTTTCTCCAACCATGAATGCAATATCATGAACTTTACGGTCGACATAACTCTTTTGCCTAGACTGAGGTGTGCGAAGTCGATCCTGAATAATCTTGACCTTATCCAAGGCATCTTGTACCAAATCGATACCCAATAACCGAGCCTCTCCCGGTTCAAACCAGCCAACTGGCGAACGACATCGCCTTCCGTATAATGCCTCATATGGATCCATCTGAATGCTCGACTAGTAGCTATTATTATAAGCAAACTCCGCAAGTGGAAAGAAATGATCCCAAGAACCTCCAAAGTCTATAACACAAGCGCGAAGCATATCCTCCAATATCTGAATAGTGTGCTCTGACATTTCCGTCTGTTTGTGGATGAAATGTTGTACTCAATTCCACCCGCGTGCCTAACTCACGCTGTACAGCCCTCCAGAAATTTAAGGTAAACTGCGTACCTCAATCTGAAATAATAGACACGGGCACACCGTGAAGGCGGACAATCTCACGAATGTAAATTTCAGCTAACCTTTTTGAAGAATAGGTAACTACCACTGGAATGAAATGTGCTGATTTGGTTGACCTGTCCACAATGAACCAAACTGCGTCAAATTTTCTCTGAGTCCATGGGAGTCCAACAACAAAATCCAAAGTGATACGCTCCCATTTCCATTCAGGAATTTCTAACTTCTGAAGCAAACCACCAAGTCTCTGATGCTCGTACTTAATTTGCTGACAATTCAAACACCGAGCTACATGTGCAACTATATCCTTTTTCATTCTCCTTCACCAATCTTGATACATTTTGGCGGTACCTGGATGAATAGAATACCTGGAACTGTGTGCCTCTTCAAGCATTAATTCTCGAAGCCCATCCACATTAGGCACACAAATATGACCCTGCATTCGCAGAACTCCATCTTCCCTCACAGCAACCTGTTTGGCATCACTATGCCGCACTGTGTCCTTAAGGACAAGTAAATGAGGATCATTATACTGCCTCTCTCTGATGCGCTCAGATAAAGAAGATCGAGCGACTATGCAAGGTAGAACCCGACTGGGTTCTAAATATCTAACCTCACAAACTGATTAGCCAAAATCTGAACATCTGCAGCTAATGGCCTCTCACCGACCAGAATATATGCAAGACTGCCATACTCACAACCTTTCTACTCAAAGTATCGGCCACCACATTGGCCTTTCCGGGGTGATACAAAATGGTGATATCATAGTCTTTCAACAACTCCAACCATCTTCTCTACCTCAAATTAAGATCTTTTTGTTTGAACAGGTACTGAAGGCTACGATGATCAGTAAATACCTCACACGAGACACCGTAGAGGTAATGCCTCCAAATCTTCAGCGCATGAACAATGGCTGCTAGTTTTAAGTCATGAACAGGATAATTCTTCTACTGAACCTTCAACTGCCGTGACGCATATGCAATCACCCTGCCATCTTGCATTAATATTGCAGCAAGCCCAATGTGAGATGCATCACAATATACTGTATACGATCCTGAACATGTGGGTAATACCAACACTGGCGCAATAGTCAAAGCAGTCTTGAGCTTCTGAAAGCTCAACTCACACTCGTCTGACCATCTGAATGGGACACCCTTCTGGGTTAGTCTGGTCAACGTGCTTGCTATAGATGAAAACCCTTCCACGAACCGACAATAATAACCTGCCAAACCCAAGAAACTCCGGATCTCTGTAACTGAAGTAGGTCTAGGACAATTGTGAACAACCTCTCTCTTCTTAGGATCCACATTTATGCCTTGTTCCGATACAACATGCCCCAAAAAGGCAACTGAGTCTAACCAAAACTCATATTTTGAAAATTTGGCATATTCTAATTATTCTTCAAAGTCTGAGTACACTCCGAAAATGTTGCTCATGGTCCTCTCGACTGATGGAGTAAATCAAGATATCATCAATGAATACAACCACAAAAGAATCCAAATAGGGATTGAACACCCGATTCATCAGATCCATAAATGTTGCTAGGGCATTTGTCAACCCAAATAACATCACTAGGAATTCGCAACGCCCATACCGAGTCCGAAAAGCTATCTTAGGGATATCAGATGCCCTAATCTTCAACTGATGATAACCAGACCTCAAATCAATCTTTGAAAATACCTTGGCACCTTGAAGCTGATCAAATAAGTTATCAATTCCTGGCAACAAATATTTGTTTTTGACAGTAGCCTTGTTCAACTGCCGATAATCTATACACATCCGCATAGAGCCATCTTTCTTCTTTACAAATAATACCGGTGCACCCCAGGGCGAGATACTGGGTCTAATAAATCCCCGATTAAGCAAGTCTTGTAACTGCTCTTTCAATTCTTTCAACTCCGACGGGGCCATATGGTATGGTGGAATAGAAATGGGCTGAGTGCCCGGAGCCAATTCAATACAGAAGTTAATATCTCTATCGGGTGGCATCCCCAGCAGATCTGTAGGAAATACTTCTGGAAATTCACGAATAACTGGTACTGAGTCCATAGAAGGAACATCCGCACTGGAATCGCGAATATAAGCCAAATAGGCTAGACACCCTTTCTCTACCATACGCCGAGCTTTCATATAAGAAATAACCCTATTGGCAGAATGACCAGGAATTCCTTTCCACTCTAAGTGAGGTAACCCCGGCATAGCTAGGGTCACTATCTTGGCATGACAATCCAATATAGCATGATAAGGGGACAGCCAATCCATGGCCAAGATGACATCAAAATCTACCATATCAAGAAGTAGAAGATCCACACTAGTCTCAAGATTACCAGTAGTAACCACACACGAATGATGGACATGATCTACTACAACAGGGTCTCCCACAAGTGTAGATACTCATACAGAAGCATTTAGAGAATCACAAGGCACAACCAAATATGAAGCAAAATAGGAGGACACATAGGAATAAGTAGATCATGGATCAAATAGAACTGAAGCATCTCTATGGAAAACTGGAATAATACATATGATCACAGCATCAGATGACTTGGCCTCAGGCCTACCTAGAAAAGCATAAAATCGGGGCTGGGCCCTACCACTCTGAATTGCGTCCTTAGGACGGCCTCTAACTGGATGGTCTCCACCCCTAACGGTCTGACCTCCACCTCTAATGGCCTGACCTCTACCTCTAATGGCCTGACCTCAACCTCTAGCTGCCTGACCCCTACCTCTAGTTGGCTGAGCAGGCGAGGAAATAACCGGTGCTAGTATGATGGCACGAGAATCTTGCCGAGATCTGTTACTCGCCAATCTAGGGAAATACCTCCTAATGTGACCAATGTTTCCACACTCATAACACCCATCCTGATGCCGTGGCTGCTAAAGCTGAAGCTGACCCAAATGGGCCAGATAACTGCTGTAGTAACTGTAGAGTGGTGATGCACTGATAGGAGTTGAATGTGCACTGAATGCTAGATGCCTAGAGTAAGGCATAATAGGACCGTGACTCCCTGAAGTACCGGGAGATGCATGGAGTGCTGAATGAAACAGTCTGGGAGAATGACCCTTACCAAAATTACCCCTTCCTCCAGACGAGGCACCACTGAAACCACCGAACTGACGAGGTCTCTTATCAGACCTCTTCCCTCTCTCCTGTGCAAGAACCATCTCGATACTTCTCGCGACATTAGCAACTTCGTGAAAAGAAATCTTACTTCCGGTCTCCTTGGCCATCTGAAGCCTGATAGGGTGAGTGAGTCCCTTAATAAACCTCCTCACTCTCTATCCCTTAGTAGGTAGTAACAGGAGAGCATCCCGGGCTAAATCCACAAAACAGGACTCATACTGAGTAACAGTCATACTACCCTACTATAGGCGCTCAAATTGCTTGCAGAATTCTTCTCTCAGTGTGATAGGAAGGAACTTCTCAAGCAATAGATGAGAGAACTGCTCCCAGGTAAGTGCAGGTGATCCAACTAGTCTGGTCAATGTATAATCTCTCCGCCACCTCTTGGCGGAACCCGTCATCTGAAATACAACAAAATCAACCCCATTGGTCTCAACTATACCCATGTTCCGTAGCACCTCGTGACAGCGTTCAAGATAATCCTGTGGGTCCTCAGAAGGTGTACCACTGAAGTGAACTGAAAAGAACTTAGTGAACTTATCCAGTCTCAATAAGGCCTCAAAAGATATGGCGGGCCTATCACCGGTCTGTGCCGTAATAACTAGCTGAACTACCCCAACTGGCGGGGCTGCTGGAGCCTGATTCTAGGGAGCCACCTGCTCCAGAGCGGGAGTAGTGGGAGTTTGTGCTCTTCCCCCAGCCCGTGAGACGGCTGGTGCCACTGGAAATGTACCATTTTGGGCCACGCCCTCCATAAGACTTACCAAACGAACTAGAGCATCCTGAAGTGGCTATGAATTCTTCCGGGACCTGAACTGGTCCAATTGGTACATTCTGAACTGGAACTTCCTCCTAAAGATCCACCTGAGGTTCTATAACAGGTGCAGCTGCTCGAGCTCTGGACTGAGCTTTACCTCGGCCTCTGCCTCTAGCACGACCTCGACCTCTACCCCTGGCCATAGTTTCACCGGGGGCTATAGTCCCTGTCCTTTGGTAGAGGTAGTACGTGTTCTCACCATCTGCGAGAGAACAAGAGTAGAATGATTCAATCATCGATGATAGAATAAATCCACACGATAGAATAAGAAAGAAGTGATATTATTCCTAAACTTTATAGCCTCTAAGAGATAAGTACATACGTCTCCGTACTGATCCTTCAGACTCTACTAATCTTGATCGTGACTCGTGAGACCTATGTAACCTAGTGCTCTGATACCAACTGTCACGACCCGAAATTCCCACCTTCGGAACGTGATGGCGCCTAACATTTCACTTGCTAGGAAAGCCAACGTCAGAATAATATTATCCATTTTTAAAACAATTTTTAAATTTATTAATAACAAAGAATAATTGCAGAAATAAATTATGAAATATAGTGAATAATTCATAAAATTAGTGTCTAAATACCATCCCAAATTTAGTGTCACAAGTGCATGAGCTTCTAGAATAAATACAGATAAAAGTCTGAATAAAATAAAGCTGTCTGGAAATAAACACACATCTAAAGTAAAATCGACGGGGACTTCAGAACTGCGGATGCTGTGCAGTTATACCTCAAGTCTCCTCAGAGTAGCTGAAATCCGAGCAAGTCTATACTACGCCACTGGGACCAACTCGGAAATCTGAACAAGAAGTGCAGAGTGTAGTATCAGTACAACCGATCACATCTACTGGTAAGTGTTGAGCCTAACCTCGACGAAGTAGTGACGAGGCTAAGGCAGGTCACTTACATTAACCTGTACGCAATATTAGTAACAACAACAAATAATAGAAATAAATCAGGTAACTCATTTGTAATAATTGAAGCCAACTCAGCAGTCATAACCAATTATCATTTTTATCAATTTCCGTTGTAGCATGCAACCCGCTCTCACAATATATTCACATTCAATTCTGTTGCGTCGTGCAATCCGATCCTCCAATATATCCATTTTAATCAAGTCTGTTGCAGCGTGCAACCCGATCCCCATATATATATATATATATATACAACCCTAAGGCTCGTTACGGCGTGCAACCCGATCCGTATACATACAGCCCTCAGGCTCGTTGCGGCGTGAAACCCGATCCATATATATACCTACAGCTCACAACTCAGCACTCAGGCCCTAACTCAGTCACCAACCTCTCTAGTCTCTCGGGCTCTCAGAAATCATAAAGATCAACCCAATAAAAATAACATAGTGTATCAACAAGAATCAAGAAGAGACTGAGATATGATGCGCAAGTAAGACCATGACTGAGTACAAAATAGTAATTAGCAAATAATTCAACAAATATGCGACCTCTGCGGGTCCCAACGGTGCCATCACGTAGCCTAAGTATAATTTTTAACATGATTTGCAGACAAATTTCTATAACACAGAGAGAGCATATAGCTAACAACAAGTTATCCAACTTTATAGTTCCACGAAATGGACTATGTCCCAATTCCTATGGTGCACACCCACACGTCCGTCACCTAGCATATGCGTCACCTCCAAATCAATCCCATAATGCATAATCCGGGGTTTTATACCCTCAAGACAAGATTTAAAACTGTTACTTACCTCAAACCGCATAAAAATCCTACTCTGCAATGCCTTTGCCCCTCGAATCAATCTCCAAATGCTCCGAATCTAGCCACAAGCAGTACGATATAATTAATATAGGCTAAAACCCGGCCCCCGAGCCCACATCTCGAAATCCGATAAAAGTCACAAAATATGAACACACATCCACTCACGAGTCCAAGCATACAAGAATTACTCGAATCCAACCTCAAATTACCTTCCAAAACTCGAAATTTTAGCCTATGAAGTTTCTACCATATTTCCCCAAATTTACAACTCAAATACCTAATTAGATGACGAAAGTAGCAATAGATTCATGAAATATAGTCCAATCCGAGTTGGAATCACTTACCCAACAATCTTCTTGAAGAAACCTCGAA
>AWOL01S0003091.1:79133-99908 GCA_000715115.1 Nicotiana otophora | reverse complement strand
GCTTTGCATCCTTCCTCTGGATTTCACGGTGTTCTTATTTTTCTTATGATTGTTGTGGCGGTACTAATATTGTCTCCCTTCCCTTTATCTCCCCTCTCCCTTTGCTTTGCATCTTTCTTCTGAATTTTATGGTATTGCTATTTATCTTATGAGTGTTGTTGTGAGCCGAGGGTCTTTCGGAAACAGCCTCTCTACTCCTTCGGGGTAGGGGTAAGGTCTGCGTACACACTACCCTCCCCAGACCCCATTAATGGGATTCTACTGGGTTGTTGTTGTTGTTGTTGTTGTTGTTGTTGAGCAGCGCTATAGTTGGCCGTGTACGACACCTATTGTGAAACCACTGATCAGTTGGGTTTTATCAAGCTCCACGTGGCCAGGTACGATTTTACCAAGCCTTATGAAGGTCGGGTATGTTTTAACTGAGTCCCATTTGAGGCCGAGTATGATATGATGATAATTTTTCCCACAAAGGCATATGTTTTTAGAGGTATATATATATATATTGCATTTCATGTCAGTCACCCTCAGAGGCACTCAAATGTTATAGGTTGCATATTCTCTATCCTTTTTTACATTACTATTCTTATTTATGATTCTTGCCTTACATACTCAGTACTTTATTTGTATTGACATCCCTTTTATTTGTGGACACTACATGTCGTGATGCAGGTCCTGATAGACAGGTAGACGAAGCTCCGCCACCACAGTAGGTTGTCCAGTTCAGCGGTTATTGGTGAGATCCCTTCTCCGGACTTGCCGTGGTCTTGGTATGCATTTTTGTTATAGACATTATGGGCATGTCAGGGCCCTGTTTCGGCAATGTTACAACAATTATGCTCCATTAGAGGCTCATAGACAAGTGTCGACTCATGTATAGTTTGGATAGCCTTGTCGGTTGATTTTTGTTGTATAGTATCTCATGGCAGCTTGTCGGCTCGTACCTTATATATAGCTTTATGATAGCCTTGTCGGCCTATGTTATGTATGTTCATGCCATTATCTGTCATTATTGATTGTTCATGATTCATGTCTACCATTTATGTTGATTTCATCGGCCCTTATAGATAATAAGAAAGGTTAGATAAACTGTACGTTGGTTCTCGGCAGGTATGGCCCGGGTTCCAGTCATGGCCCTCCTGTTTGGGTCGTGACAAACTTGGTATAAGAGCAAGTCTATCCTAGGGGTTGTCTATGAGCCATGTCTAGTAGAGTCTTGATTATGGATATGTAGCGTGCCACATTTATAATCAGGAGGCTACATGACATCTAGGGTTGTTACCTTCTTTCTGAATCTAGATCGTGCGTAGAGTTAAGTCATAAATGTTCATCTCTAATATTCACTTTAATTTCTTTCAGCGATGGCTTCGACAAGCAAGTCAGGTGTCTCCGGCCAGAGCAGTCCAAAGTGAGGCTCATAGCGAGATGTCGTCTCATACCCCATCTACTCCGTTCCCTCCAGTGGATATGAGGAGTGACCCAGCACCTCTAGTTCCTCCGTCTAGCACTACAGACCAGGATATATGGAGTGCGGTGCAGTTGTTGGCTAGATTAGTAGCTGCTCAGTCTCAGAGATAGAATACTGATGCTACCGACAGACCCGTTAGTGTGAGAGTTCGTGATTTTATTAATCTAAACCCTCCAGTGTTTACCTGATCAGACCCCAAGGAGGACCCGAAGATATTGATCAGGTTCATCGTACACTACGGGTTATGCACGCTAGTGATACTAAGGTGGTAGAGTTGGCTTCTTATCGGTTACGGGATTGAGTGGTTTTCTGGTATGAGAGTTGGGAGATATCCAAGGGTCCGATCGCTCCTCCAGTTGTGTGGAAGGAATTTTCTAAGGCCTTTTGTCACGACCCGAAATTTCCCACCGACGGGACCGTGATGGCGCCTAACATTTCACTTGCTAGGCAAGCCAGCGTTAGAGAATCATTAAGCCAATTACTTATTATCATTCAGTAATTAACAATAATTAACTAAGATGAAATACAATAAGTGCGGAATATCATAAAAATGTATTAATTACTACCACTCGGATCTGGAGTCACAATTCATGAGCATTCTAGAATTTACTACAAGTAATAGTCTGAAAGAAATACAACTGTCTGAATGAAAGAAATAGTAGAACATAAAAGATAGACGGAGACTTCAAGGTCTGTGAACGCTGACAGATGTACCTTGAGTCTCTGGACAGCAGACCAATAGCAAAATCTCGATCAACCCGAGCATGTATCATAATCTGCATAGAAAGTGCAGAGTGCAGTATCAGTAAAACTGACCCCATATACTGGTAAGTGTCGAGCCTAACCTCGATAAAGTAGTAACGGAGCTAAGGCAACACACCTAAAATCAACATGTACATTTTAACAGTGTATATACAAATAACAGAAATGAAGAACTAAACAGAAAATGTCGGGAGGGGAATATACTAAGGGGAAAAAAAGATAAAGAACTACAACAGAATGATCACTGAAGGAGTAAATATACCATTAATCAACAGGAATAGTGAATACAGTAAGGAAAAATGCACGGTATCACCCTTCGTGATTTTACTCTCAATCTCACCATAAAATTAATAGAAACGGCACGACATCACCCTTCGTCCATTAACTCTCATATCATGGCACGACATCACCCTTCGTGCATTAACACTCACAATATGGCACGGCATCACCCTTCGTGTATTAACACTTACAATATGGCACGGCATCACCCTTCGTGCATTAACACTCTCCCTTACCATAATGCAATGCATAAATAACAACATGGGGATAGAATAACAAGTACAAACCTTACTTCAACATTTGGTTCCATAATATCAATCTCAACTTTGAAATAAAAATTCGATTATCACCAGAAAATCCGTAAACATGATAAGAACGATAAATTGAACAACACTAGTATAACACGTAGCAATTAGGCATAGGAATGAGACAATATAAGAAAAACAGAGAAACATGGAAAATAGGTAAATTGGTGGCGCATAAGTACTCGTCACCTCACATATACGCCGCTCACATGAATTTCACTTAGCAAGTAATCTAAGGTTCCTAATTCCCTCAAGTCAGGGTTAGACACAACACTTACCTCGCTCCGAAGGCCACTTAATTCTCAATCACAGCTTTTCCTTTGGAATTCACCTCCAAACCACTCGTATCTATTCAAAAATGACTCAATAATATCAAATATTGCTAAAGGAATCAATTATATTGCATAAATTAAATTTCCCAAATTTTCCTCCAAAAAGTCAAAAATTCCACCCCGGGCCCGCTTGGTCAAAATTCGAGGTTCGGACCAAAATCCATTTACCCATTCATCCCCGAGCCCGAATATATAATTGGTTTTGGAATCTGACCTCAAATTGAGGTCTAAATCCCCAAATTCCCGAAATTCCTAGTTTCTATCCTAACCCCTAATTCTACCATAAAAACTCTAGATTTTAGGTTGAAAATTCAAGAAATGTAATGGGTAATTGAAAGAAAATGGTTTAGAATCACTTACCAATACTTTGGGGAAGAAATGACTATAGAAACATCGCCTCACACCATTTGGTTTTTGAGAAAAATATTTTTTTGGCTAAATCCCGTGCTTGGATTATGTTAAGTGCTGGACGAAAGTGTTCATCGCATTCGCGAGAGCACTGTCGCATTCGCGAAGAGTATAGGCTGCCAAGCCTTCATGTTCGCGAGACAGTGCTCGCATTCGCGTAGGCTACCCTTCCCTGGTCTTCGCGTTCGCGAGATAGTGTTTGCGTTCGCGATGAAGAAAAGGTTGACTCCCCCTCCCCAGTTCCTAACACTACGCGTTCGTGATGGGCTTGTCGCGTTCGCGAAGGGTAACGCCCCCATCGCTTCGCGTTCGCGATCAAGCCTTCGCGTTCACGAAGAAGAAATCCCTGCCTCATCAATTTACTCTTCGCGAGAGGACCTTCGCGAACACGAAGAAGGACATGCCAGAACCTAGACTCTGCAGAAAAAACCAGATTTTCCAAAGTCCAAAACATCACGTGGCCTATCCGAAACTCACCCGAGCCCTCGGGGCTCCAAACCAAACATGCACACAAGTCTAAAAATATCATACGAATCTGTTCGCGCGATCAAATCGCCAAAATAACAGCTAGAACTCTAAATTTAGCACCAAATCAAATGAAATTCTCAAGAACACTTTAAAGTTACTATTTTCTCAACCAAAGGTCTGAATCGCATCAAATCAATTCCGTGTATCACCAAATTTCACAGACAAGTCTTAAATATCATAATGAACCTGTATCGGGCTCTGGAACCAAAATACGGACCCAGTACTAACAATGCCAAACATCAATCAATTCTTAAAAACAAATAATTTCCATACTTTTAATTTTCATAAAAAATTCATAACTTGATATAGGGACCTTCGAATTCGATTCCGAGCATACGCCGAGATCCCATAATTTTATATGGACCCACCGGGACCGTCAAAATACTGATCCGGACCCGTTTACCAAAAATATTGACCGAAGTCAACTAAAATTAACTTTTAAGGCATAAATTCTTATTTTTATCAATTTCCAACATAAAAGCTTTTCGAAAACCTGTCCGGATTGTGCACGCAAATCGAGGAGGGTAAAAATGAGATTTTTAAGGCTTAAGAGCGCAGATTCGAGTTCTAAAACATAAGATGACCCTTTTGGGTCATCACATTCTCCACCTCTAAAATAATCGTTCGTCCTCGAATGGACATAGAAAAGTACCTGGGCTGATGAAAAGGTGGGGATATCTACTCTACATATCGGACTCGGAGTCCCAAGTAGCTACCTCAATAGGCTGACCTCCCCACTGCACTCGAACTGAAGGGTAACTCTTTGATCTCAACTGTCGAACTTGCCGTGCTAGAATTGCCATCGGCTCCTCCTCGTAAGTCAAATCCTTGTCCAATTGGACAGAGCTGAAATCTAACACATGGGATGGATCACCGTAATACTTTTGAAGCATGGACACATCGAATATCGGATGAACAACTGCTAAACTAGGTGGCAATGCAAGCCTGTAAGCCACCTCTCCCACTCTCTCCAGAATCTCAAAAGGTCCGATATACCTAGGGCTCAACTTGCCCTTCTTTCTGAACCTCATTACACCCTTCATGGGTGATACCCGAAGTAACACTCTCTCTCCGACCATGAATGCAACATCACGAACTCTACTGTCGGCATAACTCTTCTGCCTAGACTGAGCTGTGCGGAGTCGATCCAGAATAATCTTGACCTTATCCAAGACATCCTATACTAAGTCTGTGCCCAACAACCGAACCTCTCCCGGCTCGAACCACCCAACTGGAGACCGACACTGCCTACCATATAATGCCTCATAGGGAGCCATCTGAATGCTCGACTGGTAACTGTTATTGTAAGCGAACTCTGCAAGGGGCAAGAACTGATCCTAAGAACCTCCAAAGTCTATGACACAAGCGCGGAGCATATCCACCAAGATCTGAATAGTACGCTCGGACTGCCCGTCCATATGAGGATGGAATGCTTTGCTCAACTCAACCTGCGTACCCAACTCACATTGTACTGCCCTCCAGAAGTGCGAGGTGAACTGTGTATCTCAGTCTGATATAAAAGCCACGGGCACACAGTGAAGACAGACGATCTCACCGGATGTAATTCTCTGCCAACCGCTCCGAGGAATAGGTAACTGCCACAGGAATGAAGTGCGCTGACTTGGTCAGCCTGTCCACAATGACCCAAACTGCATCGAACTTCCTCTGAGTCCGTGGGATTAAAACAACAAAATCCATAGTGATATGCTCCCACTCCCACTCAGGAATTTCTAACCTCTGAAGTAAACCACCAGGTATCTGATGCTCACACTTTACCTGCTGGTAATTTAGGCACCGAGCTACATATGCAACTATGTCTTTCTTCATCTTCCACCACCAATAATGCTGCCTCAAGTCCTGATATATCTTGGCGGCATCCGGATGAATAGAATATCGGGAACTGTCGGACTTCTCAAGGATCAACTCACGAAATCCATCCACATTAGGCACACAAATACGACATTGCATCCTCAAAACTCCATCATCTCCAACAGTAACTTGCTTGGCTCCATCATCTCTAAGAACAAGTAAATGAGGATCGTCATCCTGCCGATCCCTGATGCGCTCAAACAAAGAAGACCGAGTAACTATACAAGCTAGAAGACGGCTGGGCTCAGAAACATCTAACTTCACGAACTGGTTGGCCAGGGCTTGAACCTCCAATGCTAGTGGTCTCTTACCAACTGGAATATAAGCAAGGCTGCCCATACTCACTGCTTTTCTACTCAATGCATCGGCCACCACATTGGCCTTTCCCGGATAGTACAATATAGTGATATCATAGTCTTTCAATAGCTCCAGCCACCTCCTCTGCCTCATATTTAGTTCCTTCTGCTTGAACAAATACTGCAAGCTCCAATGATCAGTGAATACCTCACATGGCACGCCGTAAACATAGTGCCTCCAAATCTTTAATGTGTGAACAATGGCTGCCATCTTTAGATCATGAACAAGGTAATTCTTCTCGTGAACCTTCAGCTACCGCGAAGCATATGCAATAATCTTGCCACCCTGCATCAACACCGTACCCAGACGAATATGAGATGCGTTACAATATACTGTATAAGATCCTGAACTTGTGGGTAACACCAATACCGGTGTCGTAGTCAAAGCTGTCTTGAGCTTCTGAAAGCTCGCTTCACACTTGTCTAACCACCTGAACGGGGCAGCATTCTGGGTCAATTTGGTCAACGTGGCTACTATGGATGAAAACCCCTCCACAAATCGACGGTAATAGCCCGCCAAACCTAGGAAACTACGGATCTCTGTAGCTGATGTGGGTCTAGGCCAGTTCTGAACTGCCTCAATCTTCTTAGGATCTACCTGAATACCCTCTGCTAATACAACGTGACCCAAGAAAGCAACTGAACTCAACCAAAACTCGCATTTTTTAGAACTTAGCATATAACCGGCTGTCTTTCAGAGTCTGAAGAATGATCCGAAGGTTCTGCTCATGCTCCTCTCGACTGTGGGAGTAGATCAAAATATCATCAATAAACACAACCACAAAGGAATCCAAGTATAGTTTGAACACCCGACATGAATATTGTTGTGGCATTTGTCAGCACAAATGACATCACTAGAAACTCATAATGCCCATACCGAGTCCGGAAAGCTGTCTTAGGAACATCGGATGCTCTAATCCTCAACTAATGATAGCCAGATCTCAAATTAATCTTTGAAAACACCTTGGCACCCTGAAGCTAATCAAATAAATCATCAATCCTCGGCAATGGATACTTGTTCTTGATGGTGAATTTGTTCAACTGTCGATAATCTATACACATCGTCATCGATCCATATTTCTTCTTCACAAACAATGCGGGTGTACCCTAGGGCGAGACACTAGGTCTAATGAAGCCCTTATCAACCAAATCTTGCAACTGCTCCTTCAATTCTTTCAACTCTGGCGGGGCCATGCGATATGGCAAAATGCAAATAGGCTAACTGCCCGGAGCCAAATCAATGCAAAAATCAATATCCCTATCGGGTGGCATCCCCGGAAGGTCTGCAGGAAACACCTATGGAAACTCACGAACAACCGGCACCAAATCCATGGAAAGAACCTCCGCACTAGAATCGTGGACATACGCCAAATAAGCTAGACACCCCTTCTCCACCATATGCCGAGCCTTCACATAAGAGATAACCCTGCTGGCAGAATGGCCAAGATTCCCTCTCCACTCTAATCGAGGCAACCCCTGTAAGGCTAAGGTCACCGTCTTGGCGTGACAATCTAATATAGCATGATAATGTGATATCCAATCCATACCCAGTATGACATCAAAATCAACTATGTCGAGAAGTAGAAGATCTATACGAGTCTCAAGACTCCCAATGGTGACCACACACGAACGATAAACATGATCTACAATAATAACATCTCCCACTGGTGTGGACACATACACAGGAGCACTCAAAGAATCACGGGGCACAACTAAATAGGAAAAACATAGGATGACACATAGGAGTAAGTAGATCCCTGATCAAATAGAACTGAAACATCTCTACTGCAAACTAAAACAGTACCAGTGATAACAACGTTAGATGACTCAGCCTCAAGTCTGGCTGGGAAAGCATAACACTGGGACTGGGCCCCACTACCCCGAACTACGTCTCTAGGACAGCCTCTAATAGCCTGACCTCCACCTCTAACAGTCTGGCCTTTACCTCTGGCTACCTGACCCCTCCCTCTGGCTGGCTGAGCAGGTGGCACAACAACTGGTGTTGGAACCATGGCACGAGAACTCTGATGCTGTGAGCTGCCCGTTGCTCGAGGGAAAAATCTAACAATGTGCCTCGGATCACCACAAGTATAACATAACCTCGGCTGCTGTGACTTTTGACCCTGAAACTGACCCTGTCGACTTGAATAACCACCCTGACAACTCTAGAGTGGAGGTGCACTAATAGGAGCTAGTGGTGCATTATGGGCTAGCTAGTCGGAATAATGCATCTGAAGGCCACGACCACCTGAGGCATCGTGGGATGCCTGAAGCGCTGAGTGAAACGGCCTGGGAGGATGGGCTCTACCAAAAGTACTCTTGCATCTAGATGAGGCACCGTTGAACTCGCCGAAATGACGAGGTCTCTTATCAGACCCCTGACCTCCTTGAGTACGAACCATTTCGACTTGTTTGGTGACATTAGAAGCCGCCTGAAAAGAAATCTCACTCCTAGTCTCCTTAGCCATCCGCAATCTGATAGGTTGAGCAAGTCCATCAATAAACCTCCTCACCCTCTCTCTCTCTCGGTGGGAAGCAGAAGAATAGCATGACGGGCCAAATCCACAAAATGGGTCTCATACTGAGCAACAGTTATACTGCCCTACTGGAGACGCTCAAACTGACGGCAATACTCCTCTCTCAATGTGATAGGCATCAACTTCTCTATGAAGAGCTGAGAGAACTTGTCCCAAGTAAGAGCAGGCGACCTAGCTGGTCTGGTCAACAAGTAATCTCTCCACCACTTTTTGGCAGAACCAGTCATCTGAAATGCAGCAAAATCAACCACATTGTTCTCCGCTATACCTATGTTTCGTAGTACCTCGTGACAGCTGTCAAGATATTCCTGGGGGTCCTCTGAAGGAGCACCACTGAAGTGAACAGGAAAGAGCTTTGTAAACCTATCCAATATCCACAAAGCCTCAGAAGACATAGCTGGCCCATCTCCGACCTGTGCCGCAATAACCGGCTGAACTAATCCGACTGGCTGAGCTGCTGGAGCCTGATACTGGGGAGCTATTTGCTCCGGAGCGGGAGTGGTGGGAGTCTGGGCTCCTCCGCCAACTTGAGAGACTGCTGGTGCCATGGGAAATGCGACAGTCTGGGTCACACTCTCTATAAGGCCCACCAAACGGACCAAAGCGTCCTGAAGTACTGGGGTAGCAATGAACCCCTACGGAACCTGAGCTGGTCCAGCAGGAACAGTCTGGGCTGGAACCTCCTTGTCAAGCTCTATCTGAGGCTCCACTACCGGGGCTACTGCTCGGGCTCTAGGCTGAACCCTGCCCCTGCCTCGGCCTCTGGCACGGCCTCGGCCTCGACCTCTGCCCCGCGTAAGAGTTGCCACTGGAGGCTTTGGCTGCTGCTCAGCTGAGGAAGTGGTACGTGTTCTCGCCATCTGCGAGAGAATAAGAGTAGAAGAGTTATATCAGCATTGAGAAAGCAAAATTGCACGACAAAGAAGAATAGAAGTGAAACTTATTCATAAACTTCATAGCCTCTGGAAGATAAGCACAGACGCCTCCGTACCGATCCTCCAGACTCTACTAAGCTTGCTGGTGAATCGTCAGACCTAGGCAACCTAGGGCTCTAAAACCAACTGTCACGACCCGAAATTTTTCACCGATGGGACCGTGATGGCGACTAACATTTCACTTGATAGGAAAGACAACGTTAGAGAATCATTAAACCAATTCCTTATTCCCATTCAGTAATTAACAACAATTAACTAAGATGAAATAGAATAAGTGCGGAATATCATAAAACTATATTAATTACTACCACCCGGATCTGGAGTCACAATTCACGAGCATTCTAGAATTTACTACAAGTAATAGTCTGAAAGAAATACCACAATCTGAATAAAAGAAATAGTAGAACATAAAAGATAGACGGGGCCTTTAAGGTCTGTGAACGCCGACAGATCTACCTTGAGTCTCCGGACAGTGGACCAATAGCAAAATCTCAATCTACCCGAGCCGGTATTAAAATCTACACATAAAGTGCAGAGTGCAGTATCAATACAACCGACCCCATGTACTGGTAAGTGTCGAGCCTAACCTCGATGAAGTATTGACGAGGCTAAGTCAAGGCACCTACAAATTAACCCGTACAATTTAACAATGTATATACAAATAACAGAAATGAAGAACTAAATAGGAAATGTCGGGAGGGGAACATACTAAGGGGAATACAAGATGAAGAACTACAACAGAATGATCACCGGAGCAGTCAATATACCATGAATCAACAGAAATAGTGAATAAAGTAAGGAAAAATGCACGACGTCACCCTTCGTGCTTTTACTCTCAATCTCATCATAATATTAATAGAAACGGCACGGCATCACCCTTCGTGCATTAACTCTCATATCATGGCACGACATTACCCTTCGTGCATTAACACTCACAATATTGCACGACATCACCCTTCGTGCATTAACACTCATAATATGGTACGACATCACCCTTCGTGCATTAACACTCACAATATGGCACGGCATCACCCTTCGTGCATTAACACTCACAATATGGCATGGCATCACCCTTCGTGCATTGACACTCACAATATGGCACAGCATCACCCTTCGTGCATTAACACTCTCCCTTACCATAATCCAATGCATAAATAACAACAAGAAGATAGAATAACAAGTACAAACCTTACTTCAACATTTGGTTCCATAATATCAATCTCAACATTGAAATAAAAACTCAATTATCACCAGAAAATCCATAAACATGATAAGAACGATAAATTGAACAACACTAGTATAACATGTAGCAATTAGGCATAGTAATGAGACAATATAAGAAGAACAGAGAAACATGAAAAACAGGTAAATTTGGCGGCGCCTAAGTACTAGTCAGCTCACATATACGCCGCTCACATTATTTTCACTTAGCAAGTAATCTAAGGTTCCTAATTCCCTCAAGTCAAGGTTAGACACAACACTTACCTCGCTCCGAAAGCCACTTAATTCTCAATCACAGCTTTTCCTTTGGAATTCACCTCCAAACCACTCGTATCTATTCAAAAATGACTCAATAATATCAAATATTGCTAAAGGAATCAATTATATTGCATAAATTAAATTTCCCAAATTTTCCTCAAAAAAGTCAAAAAATCAACCCCGTACCCGCTTGGTCAAAACCCGAGGTTCGAACCAAAATCCATTTACTCATTCATCCCCGAGCTCGAATATATAAATGGTTTTGGAATCCGACCTCAAATTGAGGTCTAAATCCCCAAATTCCCGAAATCCCTAGTTTCTACCCTAACCCCTAATTCTACCATGAAAACTCTAGATTTTAGGTTGAAAATTCAAGAAATGTAATGGGTAATTGAAAGAAAATGGTTTAAAATCACTTACCAACACTTTGGGGAAGAAATTACTCTTGAAAAATTGCATCACACCGTTTGGCTTTTGAGAAAAATGAATTTTTGGCTAAATCCCATGTTTGGATTCTGTTAAGTGCTGGGCAACAGTGTTCATTACGTTCGCGAGAGCACTGTCACGCTCGCAAAGAGTATAGGCTGCCAAGCCTTTGTGTTCGCGTAGGCTACCCTTCCCTGGTCTTCGCATTCAGGAGACAGTGTTCGCGTTCGCGATGAAGAAAAGGCTGACACCCCCTCCCCAGTGCCTAACACTACGCGTTCGCGATGGGCTTGTCGCGCATCGCTTCGTGTTCGCGACCAAGCCTTCGCATTCGCGAAGAAGAAATCCATGCCTCATCAGTTTACACTTCCCGTTCGTGAGAGGTCCTTCGCGAACGCGAAGAAGGACATGCCAGAACCCAGATTCTGCAGAAAAAACCAGATTTTCCAAAGTCCAAAACATCCTGTGGCCTATCCGAAACTCACCCGAGCCCTCGGGGCTCTAAACCAAACATGCACACAAATCTTAAACAATCATACGGACCTGCTCGCGTGATCAAATCACCAAAATAACACCTTGAACTCTAAATTTAGTGCCAAATCAAATGAAATTCTCAAGAACACTTTAAAGTTACTATTTTCTCAACCAAAGGTCCGAATCACGTCAAATCAACTCCGTTTCTAACAAAATTTCAAAGACAAGTCTTAAATATCATAATGAACCTGTACCGGGATCCGGAACAAAAATATGGACACGGTACTAATAATGCCAAACATCAATCAATTCTTAAAACAAATAATTTCCAGACTTTTAATTTTCATCAAAAATTCATAACTTGAGCTAGGGACCTCTGAATTTGATTCCGGGCATACGCCCAGATCCCATAATTCGATACGGACCCACCGGAACCATCAAAACATGGATCCAGGCCCTTTTACCAAATATGTTGACCGAAGTCAACTAATCAACCTTTAAGGCATGAATTCTTATTTTTATCAATTTTTAAACTTGCTCGGACTGTGCACGTAAATCGAGAAGGGTAAAAATAATATTTTTAAGGCTTAAGAGCACAGATTCAAGTTCTAAAACATAAGATGACCCTTTTGCATCATCACACCTTTCTTCGTCACTACTTGCTAGTTGTGATATGATGAGCTAAAGATGATAAGTTCTTGAACCTTCAACGAGGTAATATGAGTGTGAGAGAGTATAGTATGTAGTTTGATTCTTTATCAAGGTATGCTCCCCATATGTTGGCCGAGATGAGCGATATGGTGCACTTGTTCATGAATGGTTTGGGACCACATCTGATAAATGAGTGCACGACAACCTCCTTGGTGAAAGGCATGGATATTTCCCGTATTCAGGATTATGCCCAGACATTAGAGGATCGTAAGCGCCATGAAAAGGCAGATAGGTAGAAGGGTAGGGGTCAACATAACAGGGGAATATTCATAGGGTATTCTGGTGACTTCACAGGTAGTATCAGGCCCTAATCTTCGAGGAGTTCGGTGCCACCTGTAGCTAGTGCTCATTTACAGTTTCAGAGGCCTCGGTATGATCAATCTATCTATTCTAGTCCAGGTCATAGCTCGCCATCATCAGGATTGCAATATCATAGGGATACTAGTCAGATTAGGCTCCCAGCACTCCGTTGTGATTAGTGCAACAATGCCCACTCTGGACTGTGATATCGAGGATTCGATGCGTGCTATTCTTGCAGACAGCCTGGCCATATGATGCGGGATTGTCCTAATAGTGGAGGTGGTGGTATGGCTAAGCTGACTGGATCTATGTCTGGTTCTTCCTCATCAGTTCGACCTCCAACACGGGGTTTTCAGCAGTCGACATGTCGTGGTAGGGGTGGAGGTGCAGTGTCGAGTTCAAGCGGTACTCAAAATCGAACCTATGCTCTAGCAGGTCGACATGATCTCGAGTCGTCTCCAGATGTTGTTACAGGTATATTGTCTGTATTTTATTATGATGTATATGCGTTGATTGATCCGGGATCCACATTATCATATGTTGCACCCTTTATGGCTAATAAGTTTGGCATTGAACGTGAATTGATAAGTAAACCATTTGTGGTATCCACTTCGATAGGAGATTCTGTGATTTCTCGGAGGGTATATAGAGGTTGCACAGTGCCAATTTGTAGTTGTCAAACCTCAGCGAATCTATTTGAGTTAGAAATGGTTGATTTCGACATGATAATGGGAATGGACTGGCTGGCATCATGTTATGCAAAGATGATTTTCGTACGAAGATGGTTAGGTTTTAGTTTCCCGGTGAACCCGTCATTAAATGGAAGGGGAACCTTTCTACATCGAAAGGTAGGTTTATTTCCTATCTTAAGGCAAGGAAGATGATCTCAAAAGGTTACATTTATCATCCCGTTCGCATTAGAGATGCGGAGGAAAAGCCTCCTACTCTACAATTAATCCCCGTGGTTAATAAATTTCCAGACGTTTTTCTAGATGAACTACTAGGCCTTCCTCCTGAAAGGGATATTGAGTTTAGTATTGATATGTTGCCTAACACTCAGCCAATCTCTATCCCTCCATAAAGGTTGGCCCCGATAGAGTTGCGAGAGTTGAAAGCGCAGTTGAAGGACTTGGTGGATAAGGGCTTCATTAGGCCCAGAACTTTACCTTAGGGTGTTCTAGTCTTGTTCATGCAGAAGAAATACGGGTCGTTAAAGATGTGTATCGATTATCGACAGTTGAATAAGGTTACTATAAAGAACAAATATCCATTTCCGAGGATTGGTGACCTGTTTGAAACTCCAGGGTTCCAAGTATTTCTCCAAGATTGACTTAAGTTCAAGGTATCATCATGTGAGGGTTAAGGAGAAGGATATTCCGAAGACAGCCTTCTGAACAAGATATGGGCACTTTGAGTTCTTGATGATGTCGTTCGAGATAACAAATTCTGCAGCAGCTTTTATAGATCTCACGAATAGTGTATTCAGACCCTATCTTGACGTGTTCGTGATCGTATTCATTGATGACATTCTGGTGTATTCTCATTCGGAGTCGGAACATACGGGCCACTTACGGATAGTATTATAGACCCTTCAGGATGGTAAGTTATGTGCTAAGCTCTCCAAATGTGAATTCTGGCTGAACTCAGTAGCATTCCTTGGCCTTGTGATATCTGACGAGGGTATTAGTGTCGATACTTAGAAGATTGATACTGTGAAGAATTGGTTGAGACCTGCAACACCGTCAGAAGGCCGCATTTTCTTGGGGATAGAAGGATATTATAGGCAGTTTGTAGAATGGTTTTCCTCTATATCAGCACCATTGACTAAGTTAACATAGAAAGCCACCAAGTTCTAGCGTTCTGACGCTTGTGAACGTAGTTTTCAGGAGCTGAAGAATCGATTGACATCCGCGCCAGTGCTCACTCTCCCATAAGGAACATAAGGTTATGTGGTATATTGTGATGCCCCAGTTATAGGTTTGGGGTATTGATGCATTGTGGGAAGATGATTGCTTATGTATCGAGACAATTAAAGAAACATGAAAAGAATTACCCGACTCATGATTTGGAATTGGCTACAGTAATATATGCTTTGAAGATATGGTGACACTACTTATATGGCATTCATGTTGACATCTACACAGATCACAAGAGTTTACAATACATCCTCAAGCATAAGGAGTTGAATTTGAGGCAGCAAAAGTGGCTTGAATTACTGAAAGACTACGATGTCGAGATATTGTACTATCCTAGTAAAGCCAATGTTGTGGCAGATGCTCTAAGTCGTAAGTCAATGGGAGGCTTAGTACACATTGAGGTAGGTAGACAAGGGTTGACTAAAGAACTTCATCAGCTGGCCAATATGAGAATCAAATTGTTAGACTCTAATGACGGAGGTGTTACTTTATAGAATACAACAGAATAGTCTTTGGTGGCCGAGGTAAAAGCACGACAATATGAATACCTTACCATAGTACGATTGGGAGAGGGAACTCAGCAACATAAGATTTCGAGATTGGAGAAGATGGGGCATTGAGATATCAGGGCCAATTATGTGTGCCTAATGTGGCAGGGCTGTGAGAGAAGATTATGATTGAGATTCATCAATCCCGATATTCCATCCATTCCGGCTCGACAAAGATGTATCATGACGTTAAAGGGCTGTATTGGTGGGACAACATGAAGAAGGCCATTGAACATTTGTAGCCCAGTGTCCTAATTGTCAACAAGTAAAGATCGAGACTCAAAAACCCTGTGGGTTGATTTAAAATATAGAGATTCCGACCTAAAAATGGGAGGTGATCAATATGGACTTCATTATTGGATTACCTCGCTCTTATCATAAGTTTGAATCCATCTGGGTGATAGTTGATCGACTTACAAAATCTGCCCATTTTCTACTAGTTAAGACAACTTACACGGCTGAAGATTATGCGAGGCTGTATATCAAGGAGATTGTTAGGTTTCATGGTGTGCGGGGATCTATTATATCAGACCGAGGAGCTCAATTTAAGACTAACGTTTGGTGGTTGTTTCAGAAGGTTTCAGGCACACAAGTGAATCTNAGCTTTCAAGATCGGAGGAGATGGGACACTGAGATACCAGGGCCGATTATGTGTGCCTAGTGTGGCAGGGTTGCGAGAGAAGATTATGATTGAGATTCATCAGTCCCGATATTCTATCCATCCCGGTTCGACAAAGATGTATCATGACATTAAGGAGCAGTATTGGTGGGATAACATGAAGAAGTCTATTGCAGAATTTGTAGCCCAGTGTCCTAATTGTCAACAAGTAAAGATCGAGCATCAGAAACCCAGTGGATTGATTCAGAATATAGAGATTCCGACCTGGAAATGGGAGGTGATTAATATGGACTTCATTATTGGATTACCTCGCTCTTATCATAAGTTTGACTCCATCTGGGTGATAGTTGATCGACTTACAAAATCTGCCCATTTTCTACTAGTTAAGACAACTTACACGGCTGAAGATTATGCGAGGCTGTATATCAAGGAGATTGTTAGGTTTCATGGTGTGCGGGGATCTATTATATCAGACCGAGGAGCTCAATTTAAGACTAACGTTTGGTGGTTGTTTCAGAAGGTTTCAGGCACACAAGTGAATCTCAGCACTGCATTCCATCCACATAATGATGGGCAGGCTGAACGTACCATTCAAACACTCAAAGCTATGCTACGAGCATGTGTTCTAGATTTCAAGGGCAATTGGGATGACCATATGCTACTCATAGAATTCACCTACAATAATAGTTACCTTTCCAGTATTAAAATGGCCACAACGAGGCGTTGTACTGGAGGAGATGTAGATCACCATTTGGATGGTTCGAAGTTGGCTAAACAGGATTATATGGGCCATATTTGATTCACCAAGCCATTGAGAAGGTGAAAGTGATACAAGAACGACTAAGGATGGTGCAAATCAGGCAAAAGTCTTATTTCGATGTCGACCGTCGTGATCTGGAGTTCGAGGTTAGTGATTGGGTTTTCCTGAGGATCCCACCGATGAAGGGTGTTATGCTTTTTGAGAAAAAGAGTAAGTTGAGTCTGCGGTATATCGGGCCGTACAAGATTCTTCTATGAATTGGATAGGTTGCTTATGAGTTAGAATTGCCATCTGAATTGGAATTTGTCCACCTGGTATTCCATGTATTTGTGTTGAGGAAATGTATTGGAGACCCTTCTTGGGTCTTCCCTATCAAAGATGTACAAGTTACGGAGGATCTATCATATGAAGAAGTGTCAGTCGCTATATTAGATCGACAAGTCCGCAAGCTAAGAACAAAGAATGTAGCTTCCTTCAAAGTATTGTGGAGGAACAAAAATAGATAAGGAATGACATGGGAAGAAGAAGAGGAGATGAATTCTAAATACCCTTACCTATTCTAGATTGATTATAACGAGGATGCCGGGGAACGCATGACGCAATGGAAGCTGAAACGGCTCTATGAGGTAAAAACAAATAGCTTGAGAGTACTCTTGATTAATACAAAATGGTAATATGCAGTTAATGTACATATCCATAATGCTTTGTATAGCCTTGTGAGGTCGTAGGTTTGGTTTAACTACTTGCAAGTAGGGGTATCAATGGTTCGGTTTGGCCAGTTATTTTATAAAATTTGTATAATACCAATATTTCGGTTATTCTATTATGTATAACCAAAATTAGACTTTTTGAAACCGTCCCAATCATGTCGGTTTCTCTTCGATATCGGTACAGTTCGGTTAATTTTCGGTAATTTTTAAAAATCATGTAAATGTCACTACTAAAAGTAGAATGTAAAAACATACGTACTTTTATATGACTTAGAAAACATGAAAGATCGCCAAAGTATAGATCTATCAACTGTTCTACTTCAGTGTAAAAGAAACTAAGCAAAGACAAAAAAAATATAAATCACACGAGTGGAAAGATATTAACCAAGCTAGGACTAAAGATTAAAGTCAATAGAAGATTAAATATTAAAAAATATAAATCTAAATCATTCGAAAGGAAACACATTTAATACATTATAGTTTGCTACTCATAATCGCTAGAATACCTTGTGCCTTGCTAGTGAATATGCTGGAAATAATTTAGTTTAAATAGGTGTAGCATAATAGGATTAGGAATTAAGATTTTGAGTTTAATTACTTGTTAGCTTGTGACTATTTTCATTATTCCAAGGCCCAAGGAAAACGTTAATGCTATTTTATTTTAATACTTAATAAATAATATATTTTTTACATATAAATTTATTCGATACGGTTCGGTATTATTTTGATTTATTTTCATAAAATTAAAAACCTACCCTATTTATCGGTACAGTTACAAATTTATATAAGAACCTATGGTTTTATTAAAAAAAATCTAAAAATCGGTTCGGTACTGTACGGTTCGGTCGGTTTAGTCGGTTTTAAATATCTATTGACACTCCTACTTGAAAGTTTGGCTAGTGTACATTTTATAGGGGAAATTCGGCCGAATATTTCCGTCAAAATCCATGATGAGTTAGACTCCCCATAAACCCTTACATTCGAGGAAGAATGTTCCTAAGGGGAGGAGGGTTTTACGATCCATATTCGTGTACGTTAAATCACGCCGCAAGTTAGTCGACGTAAATTTGAAAAGAGATTACCTTTGAGATGATAAGAAGTTAATCCTCTAGAGTGGTTAACAAGTATTAGAAGTTAAACGAATCATGGATGTTGTAACCCGCATTTTAGGAAAAAACTAGAGGTGCTTAATATGCTAAAGAGGTCCTATTTTAAGGTATTTGAATAATATAATATCCATATCATACGTCTTGAAGTCAAACGAGTTATGAAACAAAAGTCGACAACATTTGTCGCAACTTACGTTCATAATCTTACTTAAAATTTAGGTCAAATGTTACTAAGTTTTTATCCCAATTTACTTGGAATTACCAGGTGATCTACCTACAAAATTGAATATCTACGAGTCTAGTTTTCAACTCATTAAACCGTTTGTCGATACAACGTCAGAGTACAGAGATATTCACATTTTTGTGAGACTGCGCAAACAGCTCTGCTTGGGACCCACTTGAGACAGCCACCGACCTAACTTCTTTTAAAAGATGTTTCAGCCTCATTTTAGGTCATTTCTCACCCAACATTCATCCAAAAATCTTTCCAAAACCCTATCTAACATATCTCCAAGATACAAGAACCAAACGCAAGGAAAATCAACTTAAATCATCATCAAAAGTGTTAAAAACTACATGAGAATGCTTCTATGATGTTGTGGTGTAATTGAGGTCTATTGTGAGCTAAGTTGAGATGAGGTTTTGAGTTGTAGATGCTGCCCAAGGTATGTATAACATCTTCTTAATTGTGCCTAAGGTTAATCATGCGTTGGATGTGTTGTTTTAGTAAGAAACCATAAGATAGCACTTGAAAGAACATGGGATATGGTTATCTTTTTGGTTGGACTATTTTGTGGCTAAATATATATTTTTGGTGGCTGGAAATTATGAGAAATAATTTGATAGTGTTGTGGATGTTGTTGTTAAGATTTTCTAGGTGTTAATTAAGTTGATTGAAGAAGAAAACATAGAAAACAAGAGATTGACAATAAAAGTTGAGGTGCTAGTCGTATGAGTATGAGGTTGTTTTGGAAGGCATTTTGTGAATGTTTTGAACTAGGAATCATATAGTACATATATATATATATATATATATATATATATATATATATATATATGATGTTATGAAGGTTGTGAATAAATTTATGGAATAAGAGTTGGATTCAATTTATGTTTTGTTATTTAGTAAAAACGAGCTTGCCGCTCAATATGATTGTTAAGATAATCAGAGAAGCTCACATTAAATTATATTGTTGTTGTTGTTATTGTTGATATTGTTTGGGCTGTTATGCGATTGTTGTAACTTGTGGGAAGTCACATAATATGGGAGGTTCTGTCCATTTCATTGTAAAATAGGTTGCGGTTGATATATACTAGTTACGACATTTAAATGATAACGATAATATTATTTCTCTTATTGTAGACTAAAGAGTCGTGAGATTTGCATAACTTGAGGTTGGGTAGTATATACAAGGCATGTGAGGCAATCTCTTTCTTTATTTTGCATGACTCCGATTGTACATAATGTAACGAATGAACTTCCAAAGATACTCCACTCTTTGAAGCTAACAGTACTCACATTGTTTCCTTTCTTATGGAAAGATTGATATTGATGTTGCTCCTCTTATTCTTATGTATCAAATGTTGTTGGTATTTCTTGATTCCTGTAAGATTCATGATGATGAATTATCTATAATAATGTATACAGAGGTTACTGACCTTACGTTACTCCGAAAGGTTCAGAACGTAATCCCATGAGTTCAGCATGCATTATATATATGTATCTATTTTACTCTACCGAGCCACGCTATAGTCGGCCGGGTATGACACCTATTATGCAACCACTGATCAACTGGGTTTTATCGAACTCCACATGTTCGGGTATGATTCTACCGAGCCTTATGATGGCCGGGTACGGTTTTACTGAGTCCTCTTCGAGGCCGGGTACGATATGATGATAATATTTCCCACAGAGGTGTATGTTTTTAAAGGTATATGCATATATAT
>AWOL01S0003091.1:21302-60084 GCA_000715115.1 Nicotiana otophora | reverse complement strand
GACTTGGTCAACCTGTCAACAATCACCCAAACTGCATCAAACTTCCTCAAGGTTCGCGGCAACCCAACTACAAAGTCTATAGTAATTCGTTCCCATTTCCACTCTGGTATAGTCATCTGCTGAAGTAGGCCACCTGGCCTCTAGTGCTCATATTTATCTTGCTGGCAATTTAGACACCTAGCTATATACTCAACTATGTCCTTTTTAATTCGTCGCCACAAATAATGCTGCCTCAAGTCACGATACATCTTCGTAGCACCTGGATGAATAGAATACCGAGAACTGTGTGCCTCCTCCAGGATATGTTTCCTCAGTTCATCCACATTAGGAACGCACAGACGATCCTGGAGTCGTAGAACACCATCCGCACCAATAGTAACTTCCTTGGCACCACCTCGTAGTACCGTTTCTCGAAGAACCATTAAGTGTGGGTCATCATACTGGCGAGCCTTGATATACTCAAATAGTGAAGACTGAGCTACGACACATGCAAGAACTCGGCTGGTCTCTGAAATATCTAGCCGCACAAGTCTGTTGGCCAAGGATTGGATATCCAAAGCTAATAGCCTCTCTTCTGCTAAAATAAAAGCCAAACTACCCATACTCTCTGCTTTTCTACTCAAGGCATCTGCAACTACATTTGCTTTACCTGGATGATATAGGATAGTAATATCATAATCTTTTAGTAATTCCAGCCATCTGCGCTGCCTCAAATTTAGGTTCCTCTGCTTGAACAAATGCTGCAAACTGTGATGATCAGTATAAACTTCACACTACACCCCATAAAGATAATGCCTCTAAATCTTAATGGCATGAACAATCGCAGTTAACTCTAAATCATGTACCGGATAATGTTGCTCGTAGGGCTTCAACAGACGTGAAGCATATGCAATAACTCGCCCTTCCTACATTAATACACAACCCAAACCAACGCGTGAAGCATCACAATACGCTGTATGTATTCCTGAACCGGAAGGTAACACTAACACTGGTGCTGTAGTCAATGCTATCTTGAGCTTCTCAAATCTTGACTCATAATCATTGGACCATTGGAACTGAACACCCTTCTAGGTTAATTTGGTCAAAGGTGCTGCAATAGATGAAAAACCTTCCACAAACTGACAATAATAACCTGCTAAACTCAGAAAACTCCTGATCTCAGTCACCGAAGTGGGTCGATGCCAATTCTGAACTGCCTCAATCTTTTTGGGATCAACTTTAATACGTTTGCCCGATACAATATGTCCCAAAAATGCTACAGACTCTAGCCAAAACTCACATTTAGAGAACTTAGCATATAGCTTTTGTTCCTGCAATGTCTGAAGCACTACTCTCTTATGTTGCTCATGTTCCTCCTTACTGAGCGAGTAGATCAAAATGTCATCAATGAAGACGATGACAAACGAATCAATATATGGCCTGAATACCCTGTTCATCAGATCCATAAATGCTGCCGGGGCATTAGTTAAATCGAAAGACATTATTAGAAACTCATAATGACCATATCGAGTATGGAAAGTAGTTTTCGGAACATCCAAATCTCGAATCTTCAACTGATGATACCCCGACCTCAAGTCGATCTTAGAGAACATCCTAGTACCCTGCAACTGGTCAAATAGGTCATCAATACGCGGCAACGGGTACTTGTTCTTAATAGTAACTTTGTTTAATTGGCGATAGTCAATACACATTCTCATTGTGCCATCTTTCTTCTTCACAAATAATACTGGTGCATCCCCAAGGCGATACACTCGGTTTGACGAGCCTTTTGGCTAGTAACTCTTCAAACTGTTCTTTTAACTCTTTCAAGTCTTACGGAGACATGCGATACGATCAAATAGATATAGGCTGAGAATCTGGAGCCAAGTCAATACAGAAATCAATATCCTGATCAGGTGGCATACCTGAAAGATCTGAAGGAAATACATCGGAGAACTCCCAAATTACTGGCATTGAACAAATAGCCAGAGTCTCTGCAGTAGTATCCCGAACATAGGCTAGATAAGCCAAACAACCCTTCTCAACCATGTGTTGAGCCTTTATAAAAGAAATAACTCGATTAAATGAACTAACCGACGAACCCTTCCACTCCAGCCTACGCAAAGATGGAATAGCCAAGGTAACAGTTTTTTCAGGACAATCTAGAATAGCATGATATGGAGGTAACCAGTCCATACCCAGAATAATTTCAAAATCAGTCATCTCGAGCAATAAGAGATCTGCTCTAGTTTCATAACCACATAATGTAATGATACAAGACCGGTAGATCCGGTTCACAATAACAGAATCACCTATATGAGTGGACACATAAACAGGAGTACTTAAGGACTCACGAGAAACACCCAGGAATGGAGCAAATAGAGATGACACATATGAATGTGTGGATCCTGGATCAAATAATACTGAGGCATCTTTGCCGCAAACAGAAATAATACTTGTAATCACAGTATCTGAGGCCTCTGCATCTGCTCTATTCAGAAAAGCATAGAACCCAGCTGGAGCGCTAACTGGCTGGCCTCCGCCTGACTGACCTCCACCTCTAGGAAGGCCCCTACCCACCTGTCCTCCATCTCTTGGTGGTCGGACTACTGGTGGAGCAACTGGTCCGGTAAGCATAGGCTGCTAACCCTGCTGTAGTGGTCTACCCCGAAGCGTGGGGCAAAACCTCTACATGTGACTGGGATCCCTGCACTCGTAACAACTCTTCGGTGCGATAGGCTGCTGACTAAGAGTCTGGCCCTGGGACCTGAATACCCACTGGGAGGACCCTGAATAGCTCGTGGGCGGTAAGAACTCTCTGGTATATCACTGAGATAAGGTTGCACTAGAATACCCAGAGGAGGTGGTGGTGCTGGAAATGGGGGTTTGTTGGACTGCCCCCTCACGAACTGACCTCTGCCCCCAAACGGAGCACCTCTGAACTCTCCAGAGTACCTGAACCGCTTATCTCTCATAATCTGCTCTCGGCTCCGCTGACACACACCCTCAATCCTCTGGGCTATCTCCACAACTAGCTCATAAGAAGTACCTATCTCAACCTCTCGAGCCATAGTGGCCTGAATTCCAGTATGTAAACCGGCTACAAACCTCCGCACTTTCTCCGCCTCAGTAGGGAGTATCATAAGTGCATGGCGAGATAATTTAGAAAACCTCGCCTCATAATCGGTCATTAATATCTGACCCTGCTGGAGCTGCTCAAACTGAAACCACAACTCTTCCCTCTGGGAGGGTGGAATATACCTGTCTAGGAAGATACGGGTGAACCTATCCCAAGTCATGGGAGGAGAATCTGCTGGTCTGCCAAGAACATAAGACTGGCAACATCTACGGGCCCTGCCCTCTAGTTGAAAAGTATCGAAGTCAACCCCATGAGATTCCAATATCCTCATGTTGTGCAGTATATCCCTGCAACGATCAATGAAGTCATGTGGATCCTCATGTCGCTCGCCCCTAAAGACAGGAGGATGTAGTCTAGTCCACCGGTCTAATAGTTTCTGAGGATCGGCGGCTACAACTGGCCTGGGCTCAGGTGTAGCTATTGCCATTGGCTGGGCTCCACCCACGAGTAGTGCACCCTAGGTCTGATATACAGCAACTTCCTGTTCATGAGCCTGCACGGTAGGGGTCTGTGCTCCCCCACCCACCTGAGATATGGCTAGTTCTGCCGGAAATAAACCGGCCTGAGTCATATTGTCCATGAACCACAGCATACGACCCATGAAATCCTGAAATCCCGGTACAGATGTGAAATCCACCGGAGCTGGCTCTGCCACAGGCACCTCATCCTGTTCTTCCACAATGGGGTTCTCTGCTGGACCCACTGGCGACATAACGGGAACAGTCCTGGGACGTCCTCACCATCTACCACGGGCTGGAGCCCTCCCTTGGCCTCTGCCTCGGCCTCTAGCAACTGGGGGAGTAGCTCTTCCCTGGCCTGGAACCTCATTCGAGCGCTTTCTAACCATCTGAGAAAGAAGAAGAGAAGGATATTTAGAACTACATCAATTGCACGATGGAATATGAAGAAAGGTAATTTGCTAACACCCTATAGCCTCTCGAAGATAAGTACAGACATCTCCGTACCGATCCACAAGACTCTATTAGGCCTGCACATAACTTGTGAGACCTACGTGAAACTAGTGCTCTGATACCATGTTGTCACGATCCAATTTCACCTATAGGTCATGATGGCGCCCAACACTACGGCTAGGTTAGCCAACTTAATAAATTAAGCATATATTGACAAAATTTAAAACCAAGAAAATAATAAGACATCAAATTCTACCAATATGTGTGCCAAGACCTGGTGTCACAAGTGTATGAGCATCTAGTAAATTATACAAAGCCTCAAATACTGTCTTAAATAAAAATAGACAGAATGAAAAAAATACAAGTAAAGACACTAGTAGCTGCAGAATGGCTCAGAAAGGCAGCTCACCACTATTCCCCTGGATAACATGGGTATAAGACGATAGGTTCCCACTAGTACTTGCCTCAGGTCCTGCACAAAAAGTGCAGCAAGTGTAGTATGAGTACGTAAGCAACGTGTACCCAGTAAGTATCAAGCCTAATCTCGAAGTGATAGAGATGAGATGGCCGACTTTGACACTCACTATGGGTCAATAATAATAATTGAAATACAACTACCATATCTAAATCAGCATGATTCACAGAATTTACAATAATTTATTTAACCAGCAAAAATAATCAAATTCCTTAAATTCAACAATTCTCAATATATTAATTAAATTCTTTCAATTCAAATAATTTCCAATTTATCAATTAATCTCATTTACAGGAATAACAATTAATTCCTTAACAAGCATGCATAATAATTCATTAAATTCCAAGGATTCTCCAATTTATCAATTAGTTTCGCAAGCTGAAATAAGCTATTAAGGTATCGTGTGATTATTATTATTAAGCACGATTTCTGTCGAGGACGTACTGTCCGATCCAGAGTGTTGTGTACACTGCTGAGGGACGTGCGGCGCAATCCATAGATGTATCTATCCTGTCGAGGCATTCGGCCCGTTCCACAAGAAAGGAGGATATTTTTTTATGTACCTCCGGAAGGAAAGTATGTTTATTATAGGATAACTTCGGGAGGAAGAACAATTTCTTTTAATAATTAATTAATTTAAACAAAAATCAAGCATATGAGATTTCTATCCTTTAATATCGTTATCTGACAATTCACAATATATTCATATATATCAATTAATATTAATTAAACAAAGAATACAATGTACACATGTAATTCATGCTTTAAGTACTAAACTACCCGGACTTTAGCATTAATAGTAGCTACATATGGACTCTCGTCACCTCGTGCGTACGTAGCCCCCGCAATTAGCAACAATTATTCAATTTAATCCTTATGGGGTAATTTTTCCCTCACAAGATTAGACAAGAGACTTACCACGTCTCAAAGTCCACTTTCCGATTACCACATTGCGTTGAATTCTCGATTCGACGCCGAAAGATCCGAAACTATCCAAATATTATACACAATAATTAATATATGCTAAATGATTCGAAATTTATCTATTAAATAAATTACCTTATCCAAAATGGTAAAATTTCTAAAACTAACCTCTGGCCCACGTGCTCGGATTCTGAAAATATTCGGATGAAAACGTTACCCATAATCTCAAGAACTTAAATATATAATTTCTACCCAATTCCATAACTATTTTCGTGATTAAAATCTCACTTTTATAAAATTCTAGGTTTTTCATCTAAATCTTTGATTTCTAAGATTTACGAGTTATAATCTACTTATAATCCATGTATTTAACTCAAGAGGTATGGAATTAACTTACCTTTAAATTACTAGTTGAAACCCCATTCTCACAAGCTCTGAAATCGCCCAACAATGGATGAAAAATAGAAAGAAATGGACTGAGTTTTCGTCCATTTTAAGGTTCTGCCCAGACAGGTTTTTCGCACCTGCGGAAGGAGTACCACACATGCGGCTTTCGCACCTGCGAAATGCTTCTCAGGTGCGCATTTTTCTTCTTTTCTTGGTTCCGCACTTGCGGAAGAAGTGCTCGCTTCTGCACAAGCGCAGGTGCGTCCATTCCTTCGCACCTGCGCATCCCTCCGCTTCTGCGCACAATACCTTCGCACTTGCACGTTCGCAGGTGCGCCAAATTACTCAGCATCTGCGATGGTTGGGCAGCCTCCTCTCTTTTGTACCTGCGATTGGTTGGTCGCACATGCGGCTATCCAAGCACAGGTGCGATTATGACAGTAGCTGGGAGCTTCAGTCCTTGCTCAATTTTTCAAAATTTGTCCGAGCCTCGTCCGGTTAACACTCGGGACCCCCGGGGCCCCGCCCGAACATGCCAACAGGTGTGAAATCATAAAACGGACTCGCTCAAACTATCGGAACGTGTAAAACAACCTCAAATCTAAGAATCATACCCTAAACCAAATTTATTCAAACTTAAGAATTTCAAGTTCCTCAATTTACTTCCAATGTGCCGAAATATACTTAAACTACTCGGAATGACACGAAAATTTGTGTGCAAGTCTTAAATCACTATACGGAACTATTCCCAAACTCGGAAATCTAAACGGACTTCAATTACTCAAAATCCTACCCCAAACCAAATTTAAAGAATTTTAAACCTTCAAATAGTTGATTTTTACTATTAAGCGTCAAAACGCTCCCGGGTTATCCAAAACCCGATTCGTACATACGCCCAAGTCCAAAATCATCATACGAACCTATTAAAACCGTCAAATCCCGATTTCGGGGTCGTTTTCTCAAAATGTTGATCGAAGTCAAACTTGTCCATTTAAATCTAACTTAAGGAACCAAGTGTACCGATTTCAACCCACACACTTCCAAATCCCGAACCAACCATCCCTATGAGTCATAAATTAATAAAAAAGCATGTTCGGGGAGTTTTATTTTAGGGAACGGGTTTCTCAAAGTTAAAATGACCGGTTGGGTCATTACATAACGGATTGAATTTTGATTTGGAGGAGGAGCTGAGGCATCTGGTGTGATCGCACCTCCGCAAAAATAGGTCGCATGTGCGAGCTCGTAGAAGCGAGGCATGAGTCGCAAAAGCAAAAATGCATGGGCTGGCCAGGCACCACAGGTGCGAGAGTTTTGCCGCGGGTGCGAAGACCGCATGCACAAAGAAACCATCGCAGGCGTGGACACCGCAGGTGCGAGAGTTTTGCCTCGGGTGCGAAGACCGCAGGCGCGAAGAAACCATCAAATCCACGGACACCGCAGGCATGAGAGTTTTGCTGCGGGTGCGAAGACCGCATGTGCAAAGAAATCATCGCGGGCGCGAAAACCCCTAGGTAGTATAAAAAACAGAGGGGTTCCGAGCTTTTGCCATTTTTGGGCATTTCAAGCTCGGGTTGGGCGATATATGAGCAAGGTTTTCATGGGAAAACTTGAGGTAGGTCCCTTGTGATCATTTCTACTCCATCATATTGAATTATCATCGAATAATCCGACTAGATTACATATTTTTGAGGTGTAAATTGGGGGTTTGAACTTAGGGATTTGAAAGTAAGATTTGAAGAATTTGGAGGTCAAGTTGGGGTCAGATTTTGGTAAAATTGGTATAGTTAGACTTGTGCTTAAATGAGAGTTCATATTTCGTAACTTTTGCCAGATTCCAAGACGTGGGCCCTACGGAAAATTTTTGAGTTAAATTTCGGATTTTGTTGGAAAATTAGTATTTTTATATAGAATTAATTCCTATAATTAGTATTGACTGAATTGAATTAATTTGAATATATGTGAGCCGTCCGGAGGATTTATTCAAGCAAGATGGCTATTTTGGGATATCGGCATAACTTCAAAAAGGTAATTATCTTGCCTAACCTTGAGTTAGGAAAATTACTCCTTAGGCATTGAGTCTTAGGTGAAAATTATGTAATTGAACCATGTAAGCGAGGTGACGAGTACGTACTTGGTTTAAATGTCCAAATTATATTGGTTGAAATTCATAGACGCCCTTATGTATTAAATTGGAAAATTGTTGGGACATAGTTAATCCTTTATTTGTCATGCATAAATCCTTATTTGTTGAATTTGTTTTTATATGATGATTTGGTGTGATTGCCACCTTGATTTTTATGTAAATCTCGTGTTTTTGTTGAGTTGATATTTTATGGAGATAATTTCATTCTGGATTATTCATTTGCAAATAATTTATTAAATAATTTAAAAATAAGACATTAATCTATTTGCCAAAAATTTGGATTAAAGAAGGCGTTGTTCCTTGATTAATAACTTTCCAGTTCATGTTGTTGAAATTGGTATTGAGTTATAAAGGCCGTAAATCATACTGAGGCAAAGTGTTAAATTGTGAAAAGTTGTTCACTCCCGAATATTTTGTTAAGATTTTGTGCACAGTATGGTCGAGCCATGGGCTCCTTATTGTGGAAAATAATGTATTGTTGATTCCTGTGGCAAGTTATAATATTTGAGCACTTGATGTGCAATTTTTGATATGTTGTAATATTTGAGCACTTGATGTCCAATTTGTGATATGTTGTAATATTTGAGCACTTGAGGTGCAATTTGTGATATGTTTTGATATTTGAGCACTTGATGTGCAATTTATAATATGCTGTGATATTTCAGCATTTGAGGTGCAAGTTGTGGTATGTTGTGATAATCGGCACTTGGGATGCGAATTGTGATATATTGTGATATTGATAGCATGCGGTGGTATAAGGTCTGGGTGTTGAAACGCATGCGGTGAGATAAGTGGGGCTTGATACGCGTGGCTAGTAGGGGAACTACTAGAAGCCATGCGGTGTGATAAGGGTGGCTAAAACGCGGGATACTATTTCGGAAAAAATAATTTTTAAAACTAAATGTGAAGGCTTCCGCGGTGATATATGAAACTATTGTGAATTTATTTATGATTTGGGACTACGAGGCGGTACCTCGGGAGTGACCTTTGTTGATATTTCTCTATGGTTGCACTTGCCTTTAGTTATTTTAGTTTTCCGTAATTTGTAAATTCTTGTGCTCTCCGTGATGTATTATTTCTTAATATTAAGTGTTTTGTATTTCTTGTTGTATTGTGTTGGCTTTGGCTTTTTCGTACGAGACTTTGAGGATTTGTATTTTTGGGTTGTACTTGTTTTCGATGATTGGGTTGTTTTAAATAAAAGAAAATTACTATTATGTTTTAATTTAATAAGTTTTACATCCAAAACAGTAGCTTATCTGATGTTTTATTTTAATTGAAATGTTATTTTTCTTCACTCAAACGATTTCTAAAATAAACTTATTTCTTTGTTGATTTCTTACTTAATTTAAAGATTTTAACCTTACTTTATTGAAAATAACTTGATCCTACAATTTTTATATATTATGCAAATGTGATATAGACATGGGCACGAGGTGCCATGAGAATATGAAAGGGGGCTGAGACCCGTATTTATGATTATGATATAAGATATTTATGCGAAAGAGTTTTATATTCGCAGGATATTTATTTGAAGAAATTTATTTGGAGAGTATTTATTCGAAAGAATTATATGTGAATGATTTATATTAGAAGGACTTGATTAATTGGATGTACTTGTGTTTATTATCCGTTTGAGCAATATTTATGGTGTTCATGTTGCCTTTCTGTTTATGTCACAAGTTGATTATTGTTGTCATCACTGCTATTTGTTATTATATTATTTTCGTATGCTATATTGCACAGGTTATTTGACTACTCTACCGAGGTTAGTCTTGATACTTACTGGGTTCCGACTGTGATGTACTCATACTACACTTCTGCATATTTTGTGTAGAGCCAGGTATTGGAGATATCAGATTCGGCCAGATATTAGAGTGTGATCGCAAGGATTCAAGGTAAGGTTGCTTGGTCGTCGCAGTCCCCGGAGTCTTTCCATTTTTATTGGACTGTCCACTCTTATTCGAACAGTATTGTATATTCGATCCTTGAGGAATACTGCATGTACTCAGTTAGAGCTCGTGACTCAGTATTACCAGTCTTGGAAAGGTGTTATAAATATTTCCGCTGTTGGTTTTGATTATAAAACAACTGGCTTGAATTGTAATTGTAATCGGCTTACCTAGTCTTAGAGACTAAATGCCATCATGACGCCTATGGTGCGATTTTGGGTCGTGATAATTGGTATCAGAGCTCTAGGTTCATAGGTTCTACGAGTCACGAACGAGTTTAGTAGAGTCTTGCAGATCGGTACGGAGACGTCTGTACTTATCTTCGAGAGGCTACAGAGCTAGTAGGATAATCTCCACTTCTTTCATTTCTTATCGCGCAGCATTTATTTAGCTTGAAACATATATCTTATGTTCTTTTGCATCCACTCGTCTATGCAATTGCGCACTCAGTATCAACTATGTGCCAACGGTTCGTGATACTACAGAGGGGTGATAAAGGAGCCAGGGTTATTCAACCATTGTTACCACGTGTCGTCTAGATCGAGGATGCAGAAGTATTTAAAGATCATTCAGTTGTGCGGAAGTATCTTTAGTACGATCTTAAGAAGGTTTAATTAATTGCCTAATCGTCACAATCGCGATAGGGTCACGAGGTGGATTTAGATATGAAGATAGTTGGTGATATTAGAGACTATGTAGGTCGTATGGGATTTCTATTTAGCGAAGGGTACATACTAGCAGCCAAGGCACTGGAGAAAGCGAGTTTAACTGTCACGAGGATGACATGCGCCAAATAAATGGCTTGAGATATCTTATGACTGGTGTCCTATGAGCGATGAAGGTTAGTATTATATATCATCGGAATGTGTCCTATGACTTCGCGCCAAGTGAAGGGAGTTCACTATCAACGATCAGATTGCGGGTTCATGTGTTATATCAGTTTTGGCCTGAGATGTATTTATGTGATATTTAAAGGTTCTCCAAAACTTATATATGATTAAGAGGTGAGATTTTATTTCAGTACCAGCGGGGTCACAAACAATTTCAAAATATTCGGGGTGCTACAGTAAGGTCTTTTACTGCACCACCGGTATAGGGTTCTTACAGTAGTTATTCCAGTAATCCGACAGAGATTCAGTATGAGCAACCGCGCCCCAGAGGGGTTGTTATGGGAGTATATCAAGAGGATTGTCCCAGACTTGGGAGGGGTGGATTTCATCAGAATACTCAGGCTACAAGCTTTATTCCAGTACATACTCCATGTGCATAGCCAGTTAGGGGTGGAGGACAGGCAGGTAGAGGGGCCCTAAGAGGTGGAGGCTCGACCCATTGATATAATTGCTATGAATTGGTTGAGGCTGATATACCATATGGTGTAGTTACATATATGATTTAATTTATAATAAAAGGAGCACCATTCTTATTTTGATTCGATTCTATCGAGGTAACAACTCTGTTTATGCTCCTTATATATGGTGGATTAGTGAATTTGTACTCCATTCCCGTGTTTATCCCTGTTGGGAGATTTTATGGTGTTAGCCCACATGTATCATTTTTTGTTTTGTACATTATTATGGGCTATGAGTCCAAAGGTAACTTTCTATTACTCTCTACAGTGGGTTTCGATGTGATTTCGGAATAATTGAATTCAATTTTATGAATTATATGCCCTACCGGTATGAGGGTTCATTATGTGTTAAAAATATTATTTACGAAATTTATTGAAAGGAAGAAAGAAAGGAAATTAAAATTTTCAGTTGGCACAATGTGCACAATACTTGTGATTCGGAGTTGAGGACGAAATCCTCGCATTTTTATATGGTGCGAAATATTTAAATTGGGCTACAAGCTGCGGTGGAAATTATATAAGGACAAGATCCTTGTGATGAAAAACCTATGAGTTTAAATTCTCCTTTTGTGAAATTAAAATTTGTACTATAGTATAAATAAGGAGTCATGCCTGTTAGGTTTATTTGACAATTATTTATGTGTTTTTGTGCATATTTATCCATAATTGTCAGGAAAATATTGAGTTTTAACCTACGAGGTGAGTGCCCAGGTGGCGTTGAATGTGATTTGTTAAGTCGGGTAAATAGTTATGAGGTCTTCATGCCTCACATTTTGTTGTCACTGTTGTGAAAATTCGAAATGAGGTTTTGGTTAATATGAGGTTAAGTGGCGATGTTGTAATCGATTATGAACAACTATTAAGACCGGAGATGTGGTGATGGGCATACATATGATGCGCTTCATGTCCTGATATCATTATGATAATGCGGTACTTGTAATGTTGAGATTAGTGTTATTGATATATACATTGTGGTGCTTTGTTGGGTTGTGGATGTGTTGTTAGGAGTTGTTTTGGTATTACTCTGGCATGTGGATAGGTCCTATTTATAGGGGAGACTCTGCCGAAATTTTGAATCATTTGGGAGTTAGTAAAATTTGAGGGATTGGACGTGCGAAAGAAGAGATAAGTTATGTTATGTGTTTGAGGGCGGATTCTACTTCTCATTCAAGGGCGAATGATCCTAAGTGGGGGAGAATGTAACACCCAGGAAATATTTTGAAGTACTTCAATACTATCAAGAAAGTTGATGTGCGTAGGCACGAGTTGCTATAGCTAGTTGAGACTAATATCATGCGTTGATGTGAAAATCGGGCCTTTTGGAAATGTTTGGAGTGTAACAAATTAGTTTTAAAGTTTATAAATGTGGATCAAAGAAGTAATCTCAACTGATATGGTATTGTCGGACCCTTGTTAAATTTATGTAACATAGAATCACCCGCGAGTATGTATGCAGTAAATACATTCAGTAAATTAAATCTTCAGAAGATTCTTGGCACGTTCGAGGATGAACGTATGTTTAAGAGGGGGAGAATGTAACGACCCGACTTATCGTTTTAAGAATTAACGCCCCGTTCAGTGACTTAAGGTCCCGAGAAGCTTTGTAATATGTATTATGCCCCGCGTATGTGGCCGAGTTTGATTTTCGAAAGATTCGGAATTAAGCCGAGAGACCAATTCTCATTTTTGAAGCTTAAATGAAAAGAGTTGATCGGAGTTTGACTTTTGAGCAAACGACTCCGGAATGGAATTTTGATGATTCCAATAGCTCCGTATAGTGATTTTGGACTTAGGAGCATGATCGGAATTTTATTTGGAAGTCCGTAGTTAAATTAGACTTCAAATGGCTAAAATAGAAATTTAAGTTTGGAAGTTTGACCGGGGAGTTGACTTTTTTATATCAGGGTCGAAATCCGATTCGGAAACTTTTAATAGGTCTGCTATGTCATTTATGACTTGTGTGCAAAATTTGAGGTCAATCGGACTTGATTTGATAGGTTTCGGCATCGAACATAGAAGTTGAACATTCTTAAGTTTAATTAAGCTTGAATTGGGGTGTGATTTGTGATTTTAGCGTTATTTGATGTGATTTGAGGTTTCGACAAAGTCCGTGTAATGTTTAAGGACTTGTTAGTATATTTGGTTGAGGACCTGAGGGCCTCGGGTGAGTTCCGGATGGTTAACGAATTGAATTTTGATTTAGAGGAGGAGCTGAGGCAGCTGGGCATCTGGTGTGATCGCACCTGCGCGAAAAAGGGCCGCAGGTGCGAGCTCACGGAAGCAAGGCATGAGTCACAGAAGCGAAAATGCATGGGCTGGCCAGGCACCACGGGTGCGAGAGTTTTGCCGCGGGTGCAAAGACTGCAGGCGCGAAGAAACCATCGCAGGCGCGGACACCGCAGGCGCGAGAATTTTGTCGCGGGTGCTAAGACCGCAGGCGCGAAGAAACCATCGCATACGCGAGAGTTTTTCCGTGGGTGCGAAGAAATCATCGCGGGCGCGAATACCCCTGGGCAGTACGAAAAACAGAGGGGTTCCGAGCTTTGCCCTTTTTGGGCATTTCAAACTTGGTTGGGCGATTTCTTAGCAAGGTTTTCACGGAAAAACTTGAGGTAAGTCCCTTGTGATCATTTCTTCTCCATCATATTGAATTATCATCGACTAATCCGACTAGATTAAATGTTCTTGAGGTGTAAATCGGGGATTTGAACTTAGGGATTTGAAAATAAGATTTAAAACTTTGGAGGTCGAGTTGGGGTAAAATTTGGTAAAATTGATATGGTTAGACTAGGGGTTGAATGAGCATTCATATTTAGTAACTTTCGCCGGATTCCGGGGCGTGGGCCCCACAGGCGAGTTTTAAGTTAAATTTCGGATTTTGTTGGAAAATTAGTATTTTCATATGGAATTAATTTCTATAATTAGTATTTTCTTAATTGAATTAATTTGACTAGATTTGAGTTGTCCGGAGGATTTATTCAAGCAAGACGGCTATTTTGCAATATCGGCATAACTTCAAAAAGGTAAGTATCTTGCCTAACCTTGAGTGGGGAAATTACCTCTTAGGCATTGAGTCTTATGTAAAAATTGTGTAATTGAAACCATGTACGCGAGGTGACGAGTACGTACTTGGTTTATCTGTGTAAATTATATTGGTTGAAATTCATATACGCCCTTATGTATTAAATTGAAAAATTATTGGAAGATAGTAAATCCTTTATTTATCATGCGTAAATCCTTGTTTGTTGAATTTATTTTTATATGATGATTTGGTGTGATTGCCACCTTAATTTTTATATAAATCCCGTGTTTATGTTGAGTTGATATTTTATGGAAATAATTTCATTCTGGATTATTCATTTACAAATAATTTATTAAATAATTTTAAAATAAGACATTAATCTATTTGCCAAAAATCTGGATTAAAGAAGGCGTTGTTCCTTGATGAATTACTTTTTAGTTCATGTTGTTGAAATTGGTATTGAGTTATAAAGGTCGTAAATCATCTCGAGGCAAAGTGTTAAATTGTAAAATATTATTTTGTTGAGTTGTTCACTCCCGAATATTTTGTTAAGATTTTGTGCACATTATGATCGAGCCATGGGCTCCTTATTGTGGAAAATAATATATTGTTGATTCCTGTGGCAAGTTGTAATATTTGAGCACTTTATGTGCAATTTTTGATATGTTGTAATATTTGAGCACTTGAGGTGCAATTTGTGATATGTTTTGATATTTGATCACTTGATGTGCAATTTATAATATGCTGTGATATTTGAGCACTTGAGGTACAAGTTGTGGTATGTTGTGATAATCGGCATTTGAGATGCGAATTGTGATATATTGTGATATTGATAGCATGCGGTGGTATAAGGTCTGGGTGTTGAAACGCATGCGGTGAGATAACGGGTGCTTGATACGCGTGGCTAGTAGGGGAACTACTAGAAGCCATGCGGTGTGATAAGGGTGGCTAAAACGCGGGATACTATTTCGAAAAAAATAATTTTTAAAACTAAATGTGAAGGCTTCCGCGGTGATATAAGGAAATATTGTGAATTTATTTATGATTTGGGACTACGAGGCAGTACCTCGGGAGTGACCTTTGTTGATATTTCTCTATGGTTGCACTTGCCTTTAGTTATTTTATTTTTCCGTAATTTGTAAATTCTTGTATTCTCCGTGATGTATTATTTCTTAATATTAAGTGTTTTGTATTTCTTGTTGTATTATGTTGGCTTTGGCTTTTTCGTACGAGACTCTGAGGATTTATATTTTTGGGTTGTACTTGTTTTCGGTGATTGGGTTGTTTTAAATAAAAGGAAATTACTATTATGTTTTAATTTAATAAGTTTTACATCCAAATCAGTAGCTTATCTGATGCTTTATTTTAATTGAAATGTCATTTTTCTTCACTCAAACGATTTCTAAAATAAACTTATTTCTTTGTTGATTTCTTACTTGATTTAAAGATTTTAACCTTACTTTATTGAAAATAAATTGATCCTGCGATTTTCATATATTGATATTTTGGGCACGTGAGTTGTCCGTGCATATGTGATATAGACATGGGCACGAGATGCCATGAGAATATGAAAGGGGGCTGAGACCCGTATTTATAATTATGATATAAGATATTTATGCGAAAGAGTTTTATATTCGAAGGATATTTATTTGAAGAAATATATTTCGAGGGTATTTATTCGACAGAATTATATGTGAATGATATATATTCGAAGGACTTGATTAATTAGATGTACTTGTGTTTATTATTCGTTTGAGCAATATTTATGGTGTTCATGCTGCCTTACCTTTTATGTCACAAGTTGATTATTGTTGGCATCACTGTTATTTGTTATTCTATTATTTTCGTATGCGATATTGCACAGGTTATTTGACCAATGAGTGTCTTGACTGTACCTCGTTACTACTCCACCAAGGTTAATCTTGATACTTATTGGGTACTGACTGTGGTGTACTCATACTACATTTCTGCACATTTGTGTGCAGAGCCAGGTATTGGAGATATCAGATTCGGATAGAGATTAGAGTGTGATCGCAAGGATTCAAGGTAGGGCTGCTTGGTCGTCGCAGTCCCCGGAGTCTTTCCATTTTTATTGTAGTGTCCACTCTTATTCGAACAGTATTGTATATTCGATCCTCGGGGATCACTGCATGTACTCAGTTAGAGCTCGTGACTCAGTATTACCAGTCTTGGAAAGGTGTTATAATTATTTTCGTTGTTGGTTTCGATTATAAAACAATGGCTTGAATTGTAATTGTATCGGCTTACCTAGTCTTAGAGACTAAGTGCCATCACGACGCCTGTGGTAAAATTTTGGGTCGTGACATATAGGAAATTTCACGACCCAAAATCCGTTAAAGATCGTGATGGCGCCGGACAACACTGTCAGGCAAGCCAACGCTAAATAGTTGATTAAATTCTCATTTCAATATTTTTGAAATCGTAAATTTACTTCAATTTAACTAGTAAAAGATGGATTTACAGAATAGATAACAATGTTTCACAATTTCAATACTGAACATCCCATAATCATCCGAGAACCCGGTGTCACAAGTGCATGAACATTTTCTAAGAATTTAAAATAAAATAAAATAACTGTCCGGAATACAAAATTTGGACAGGAGAAATATAAATACCCCTGAAGGAGACTCTGTTGGCTGCGGATCAAAGTATAGAGTGCCGCTCACCTAAGTCCCCGTAATAACCGCGCCTCTGCACCCACAAGGCCACTAGTCATATATGTACCTGCACAAAAATGTGCAGTAAGTGTAGTATGAGTACGTAAATCAACGCGTACCCTGTAAGTATCCCGCCTAACCTTGAAGAAGTGGTGACGAGGGGTCGACTCGGACACTTATTATGGGCTATAATTAATATACCAATGATATGATTAAGCATGGATCACGTAGAACGACTGTAAGCCCGATATCACGAGGTAAGTAAACAATTCTTTTGTTAACAAGAATTTTTTCCCAAATTCATTTTCATCATTTTAACAGTTTATATCTCAGACCAATGAGCAATATCAACTATTATAATTTCCGAAGCAATTAATACAATCATGCGCAAGTCATGTCGAGGTCGTACAACCCGATCCAACAATAAAAATGAACTGTGCATTGCCAAGGGTCGAACGGCGCGAACCATAGATGCATCTATATATTTCCCTGCTTGCGAATCATACATGCAACGCGGTCCCCGCTCGCGAATCATACATGCGATGCGGTCAAATATAAATTTAAGGAAATACCCCGCTCGCGAATCATACCTGCGACGTGGCCAAATATAAGTTTAACATTTAAATCATATCTCTTTCTAGATTCTTTTTTAAAATAATGGAAATTCAACTTGAAACCTTTTACGTAAATTACTGTACTCGCGAAACATACGTGCGATGCGGTTACACATAGATTTCTTAAGCTATTATAGCATTACTCAATACTTTCCGAAATTCCGAAGTTCAAATGAAACCTTTTATATCTTAAGTTCTTCATATTTCAGCTCCTTTCAAAAACATTTAATAAGCAAACTCAATCTCGCTCCCTCTCAAGGCAGACTATAAACATAAATCAATAACAATATCGACAAGGCATGATGTGAGACTAAAACTACCTAGACATAGGCATAGCTAGTAGCTACGTACGGAGTCTCGTCACCTTGTGTGTTAGTAGCCCCCACAAATAGAAGCACACAATAATTTAGTTCACCTATGGGGTTAATTCCCTCTTACAAGGTTAGAAATGAGACTTACCTCGCTCCGAAGTTCCATAACCGGCTTCCGAGCCCTTCAAACAACTTGAATCGATGCACAACACTCCAAAACTAGCCAATAATTATGCAAACCCATTAATATATACTCAAATACTCAATATAACCCAATTTATAACAATTTCTAACCCCGATCGAAAAGTCGATAAAAATCACCCTCGGGCCCATGTGCCCGGTCTAAAAATTTTCGAAGATAAAATTTACCCATAACCTAAGTTGCATGGTCCAAATCCAAAAATACCAAATTCTAGGTCTTCTACCAAAAACCCCACAATTTATACTAATTTACATGTTTAAATCCTTATACAAACCATGTATTTAACTTATAATAAGTGGGAATCACTTACCTTGGCATTGATGACGAAGAATGAGTTCCAAACTCGCTCCAAGACCGGCTCTCATGGAGCAAATGGGGTGAAAATGAGCCAAGCCCTCATTATTAAAGAACACACTGCCCATCCCCGATGTTTGCACCTGCGGTGCCTTGGCCGCACCTGCGGAAATTCCATCGCAGGTGCGGCTCCACCTCGGCCCAACATTCTCGCACTTGCGCTACTCTCTTCGCGTTTGCGCCTTAGCAGGTGCGGACATACCCTCGCACATGCGCTCCCAAACCCTTCTCTCACCCTCGCTCCTATGACATACCTCTGCATCTGCGACCTCGCAGGTGAGGACAACCCTTCGCACCTGCGGTCATGCCCAGCTTCGCCCAAACCGCACCTGCGACCATAGGCTCGCACCTGCGACCTCGCACCTGTGGCCCTTTTTGCGCAGGTGCGATCACACCAGATATCAGCTGCCTCATCTTTCCTTCCAAGTCCAAACTCGATCCGTTAACTATCCAGAATTAACCCGAGGCCCTCAGGATCTCAACCAATTATCCCAACACGTCCCAAAATACATTACGAACTTAGTCGAGCCTTTAAATCACATCCAACAACATCAAAACTACGAATCACCCTCCAATTCAAACTCAATGAACTTTAGAACTTCAAACCTTTACATTCGATGCCGAAACCTATCAAATCACGTCCAATTGACCTCAAATTTTGCACACAAGTCACATTCGACATTACAGACCTACTCCAACTTCCGGAATCAGAATTCGACCCCAATATCAAAAAGTCCACTCCCGGTCAAACTCTCCAAAAACCTTCAAATTTCTAACCTTCACCAAATGACCCCGAAATGACCTACGGACCTCCAAATCCATTTTCGAACACGCTCCCAATACCGGAATCACCATACAGAGCTATTCCCAGACTTGGAATCCCAAATGGACGTTGATGACATTGAAATACACTTTAACTCAAATTAATGAAATTCTTCCAAAATGCCAACATCCATAATAGGCGCTGAAATGCTCCCGGGTCCTCCAAAACCCGATCTGAACATACGCCCAAGTCTAAAATTATCACGAACCTGTTGGAACCTTCAAATCTCGATTCCGAGGTCATTTACTCAAAAATCATACCTCAGTCACTCTTTCCAACTTAAACTTTCTGAAATGAGAATGTTATTTTCAAATCAACTCTGAACTTCCAAAGTTTCAATTCCGACCATGTGTACCAGTCATAATACCTGAAATGAAGTTGCTCAAGGTCTCAAACTGCTAAACGACCGGTCGGGACATTACATTCTCTCCCACTTAAACATACGTTCATCCTCGAACATGCTAAGAACTGCTCTGGGTAATCCGAAATCACTGCTTAATACCTCGTGCACCTACCGGTGCTACCACAACTCCGTTGAGCACACTGGTTTGAGTAAATCTGAAGATTTTCCCTTTTTGCTTAGTCAAATTAGTCTTAGAGCCAAATTTCAACATCCGAAATCTTCTGTCAGGCCTGTTTCCAACATACGATCACCATATCAATCACCACATAATGTACCAAAACATGACTGCATACCTTTGCTGAATTCACACCATACACCGCATAATTCACATGACCATAATAACAGCCTTTGATAACAATAGCCGAAATTCCACGAACCTGATGCTCACCATGCACCTCATGACATATATAAGTCTTGTTCCAACTCTTGCAATACCGCCACGACGGAAGAGATGTGTAGATATTCATAACCAACTGCAGAGTCAACAAATCATTGAATCTATCCCTTTTACTAGAATCATCACCCCATTATGAACCAGATAATGGTATTTGCTCTTTAATATACTGCATAAAATCCAATCGCACTGATCTCATATCCGCTAATCTCGTCTCACCCAGTATAAGCTGCTCAGGCAACAAGCCACCCCAGACATGACCAAAAGTCTCAAATGATGCCCCAATGTCCCAAAAAACTACAAACTCGAACGTCATACATAAGGAAAACAAATCCCCGAAGCGGACTACTCAACCCACACAACTAATTAGACAACCAAAAAGGTATTATGAACCTTCCCCAGCAAATGGAAAACAAAACACACGAAAATAGATATAGGGGACTGTAATCAATATCCCACTGTTGCGGCGTGCAACTCGATCCAAACAACATACCCGTGGCAACGTGCCACCCGATTTAAACAACATACCCGTGGCAGCGTGCCACCCGATCCACACATAAAATCTACAATAAAAGATACTTACCTAGATAGAATGCTCATTACTACAAAATACCTTAATATCGGCCACAAGCACGCTAAATGCATAATACCATCCCTGGGGAGACAGATAGCTCCATACACTACAAAACTCAAGCACAACTAAGGTGCGATATATGATTTGAATCTCGAGAGCCATCCTGCTCGCATAACACCATCGCTATGCGGAACCTCAATACATAAGAAATTTACCAAGCCGTTTCACAACTCACATGGCACAATATAGTATTACATGAAATAGCCGACGACGGAATGACATCCAATGTCTGCACTATGCTGAAATGAACACATCCGGCCTGATATAGAGCCCATATTCATATTTAAATCCATCCACAGACCTCAAGCCGATTCTGATCGCACCGTACTAGGCTAATAACCTTTCAAGGACCCATAATAACCCTTTTTCCCATAACACATAAGAACAACCATCATAACCGGAACAAACTTCCACAGTCCACAACCAAGTGAACCGAGCGCCCTCCAGGCATAAATTCAGGAATCAGCAATATTACCACAATCTTCATACTTGGTTTCTATCTTTAATCATTTATGTGACTACCTATCACACTTATACAATCTTTCTGTGGGATACGCTCCCCCGACCTTCCGCACCAAACAACGAGTCTGCACATTCATACTACCGGCCACACCAACGCTGTAAAGCAATTCAAGAATACGCATTCAGTATGCAAAGCCTCTTCACACCAGACACCGATCCTAGGTGATGCCAAAAACAATGCCAGCTGACTCTATCCATCTAAGTCCTTTCTCGCTCATCCGAGCTCATGACATTCATGTCAATACCGAACCGCAACCTTGATCCTCAACTCCCAAATCCCATGCTACTCATTGCACTTAATCATGCCAATGCACAAGAACACAAAAATTTCATCATAACTCCGGAACCGCTAATGGGGTAAACACTTCATCATATAGAAACATTTTAATTAGCTCATTTTAAGAGAGCCATTGCAACACACAGCCAAATTCCCATAACCACAGAAAATACAAACCTCGAGTAGTGGTTTAAACTATCATAATACTTTTGGGATCCGTCTACACATAACATGCCATAATATTCGAATGCTTCCAAATAAGATCAATTAGGCGGTCGTCAAGCCTCGCACACACCGTCATAATTCACATGTATAACTTAACACGCTGAAGGAACTGATCTCTACCACCATCATGTCAATTCAACTGTTGCTAACTGGTACACTCATTCTGATACTTCCTCTATGAGTCCAAAGTTATTTTCTCCCATTCCTCCAAGCTCCTTTTTATCATAATCCGCTGCAAAAGCTCGATATTCAACCATATTATGGACTCGAAATCCTTAGGAACCACACCTTAACTTTTGAATCCACTAGGGCCGTTATTGAGCGTCACCCACTTTGACTTGGTCCCTAGTATAGCCAACTCCAAGGCTCTGCTAGCATATGAGTACCCTCTTAAAGAAGCACCTGGCCGAATCATCTTCCTTGTAACTCACCTCTACACGAAGCATAAATCCTGAGTCTTCCCAAAGCCTGAGCATGAACCGATAAGGCCAACTATAGCACACATGCCTCAAATCGCTTGCTCCACTTACCACTGATATTCCCTTTCCTTAGTCGTAATAACCCATCAATATGCCGATAACCGATAACCAAACTCGCTCCAAGACCGGTTCCCATAGAGAAAATGGGGTGACAATGAGCCAAGCCCTCATTTTTAAAGAACACACTGCCCAGCCCCGACATTCTCACTTGTGGTGCCTTGGCCGCATCTGCGGTCCTGCACCTGCGGAAATCCCATCATAGGTGCAGCTCCACCTCGGCCCAACATTCTCGCACATGCGCTACTCTCTACGCATCTGCGCCTTCGCAGGTGCGGACATACCCTCGCACATGCACTCTCATACTCTTCTCTCACTCTCGCACATGCAACACATCTCCGCATCTGCGACCTTGCAGGTGCGGACAACCCTTCGCACATGCGGTGATGCCCAACTTCTCCCAAACTACACCTGCGACCATGGGCTCGCACCTGCGGTCCTTTTTGTGCAGGTGCAATCACACTAGATATCAGCTGCCTCATCTTTGGGAAAATCCAGGATTTATGCTTCGTGTAAAGGCGAGTTACAAGGAAGATGATTCGGCCAGGTTCTTCCTTGAGAGGGTACTCATGTTCTAGAGGAGACTTGGAGTTGATTATATTAGGGACCAAGTCAGAGTGGGTGACTCTAAATTACGGTCCTAGTGCATTCAAAAGTTAAGGCGTGGTGCCTAAGGATTTTGAGTCCATAGTATGGTTGAATATCGAGCTTCTGCAGCGGATTACGATAAAGGAGCTTGAAGTGTTCCGTGTTATCTTTGGTCTATGGGGTATCATGAGAGAAAGGGGAGTATGTAGCTTTGGATTTATAGAAGAATTATCAGAATGGGTGTATCAGTTGAAGATGCGAATATGCGCACAAGGAGGGTATGAGATGGTTAGCAGGATTTGGGACAGTGTGGTCTCGTGGAATAAGGCCACTCGGGATGAGTGCAGAATTAGGTTCGTGATGTAATGATTGGAGCTATTATTATTTCTAAGGCAAGTTAAGAATAAATTGGGAAAGGACGGGTCAGCTAACAATGGTTGAATTGGCATGATGGTGGCAATGATCAGTTCTTTCAGCGTATTGAGTTATGCAGGTGATTTGTGGCGGTACGTGTGAGGCTTGACGGCCACCGTAATTGATTTTATTTGGAGGAATTTAAGTATTATGGAATGTTATGTGTAGATGGATCCCAGAAGAGTTATGGTGGTTTAGACTACTACTTGAGGATTTGTGTGTTCTAAGGTTATGAGAATTCAGTCATGTGTTGCAATAATTCTCCTGAAACGAGTAAAGTGAAAGGTTTCTACAAAGTGAAGTGTGTATCCTATTAGTGGCTTAGGAGAAATGATGAATTCTTGGGTCCTCGCATATTGGTAAGATAGGTGCGGTGAGCGGCATGAAATTTGAAAGATTAGGGATTGAGGTTGCAGTTCGGTATTGACAAGGATGTCATGAGCTCGGAGGAGCATGAAAAGGAATTTAGATGCTTAGAATCAGCTGGTATTGTCTTCAATGTCACCTGAGATCAGTGTCCTATGTAAGAGGCTTTGCGTACTGATTGGGGGTTCTTGATATGTTTTACAATATTACTGTGATCGGTGGTATGGATGTGCAGACTTGTTACCTGATGCGGAAGGTCGTGGGAGCGTGTCCTACGGAAAGATTGTGTAAGAGTGGCATGTAGTCACTTTATTGAGTAAATATTGAATCCAAGTATAAATATTGTGGTAATATCGTTGATTCGAGAATTTATGCCTGGAGGTCGCTCGGTTCACTTGGTTGTGGACCGTGGAAGTTTGTTCCGGTTATGATGGTTGTTCTTGTGTGTTATGGGAAAAAGGGTCATTATGGATCCTTGAAAGGTTATTAGCCTAGTACGGTGTAATCAGAATTGGCTTGAGGTTTGTGGATGGATTTAAATATGAATATGGGCTCTATATCAGGCCGGATGTGTTCATTTCAGCATAGTGCTCCTTATGGAGGAGTATTCAGACGTTGGATGTCATCCCATTGTCGGCTATTTCATGTAATACTATATTGTGCCATGTGAGTTTTGAAACGTCTTGGTAAATTTCTTATATGTTGAGGTTCCGCATAGCGATGGTGTTATGTGAGCAGGATAGCTCTCGAGATTCAAATCATATATTGCACCTTAGTTGTGCTTGAGTTCTATAGCATATGGCGCTATCTATATCCCCAAGTATGGTATTATGCACTTAGCGTGCTTGTGGCCGATATTCGGGTATTTTGTAGTAATGAGCTAGCTCGGTAAGTATCTCATCATGTAGATTTTATGTGTGGATCGGGTGGCACGCCGCCACGGGTATGTTTTTGGATCGGGTTGCACGCCGCAACAGTGGGATGTTGACTATAGTCCCCTTTATCTATTTTCGTGTGTTTTGTTTTCAATTTTCTGGGGAAGGTTCATAGCACCTTTTCGGTTATCTAATTAGTTGTGTGGGTTGAGTAGTTCCTTCTAGTGATTCGTTTTCCTTATGTATCACGTTCGAGTTTATAGCTTATTGGCACAATGCAGCAGCTTATGAGACTTTTGCTCATGTCTTGGGTGGCTAGTTGCTTGAGCGGCTTATACTGGGTAAGACAAGCTTTTGGATCTGGGATCAGTGCGATTGGATTATATGAAGTATATTAAAGAGCAATTATCATTATTTGGTTCATAATAAAGTGATGATTCTAGTCAAGAGGGGAGATTCAATGGTTTGATAACTCAGCAGTTGGTTATGAATTTTTACACATCTCTTCCGTTGTGGCGGTATTACAAGATTTGGAGCAAGACTTATATATGCCATGAGGTGCATTGTGAGCATCGAATTCGTGAAATTTTGGCTATTATGATCAGAGAATGTTATTATGGTCATGTGAATGTTGTGGTGCATGGTATGAATTCAGCAAAGGTATGTAGTCATATTCGGGTACATCGTGTGGTGATTGATACGGTGTTTGTATGTTGGAAGCAGGCCTGGAAGAGAATTCCGGATGTTAGAATTGGACTCTAAGGCTTATTTGCCTAAATAAAAGAGAATATCTTCAGATTTACTCGTGCCAGTGTGCTCAACTGAGTTGTGGTCGCACAGGTAGGTGCACGAGGTATTAAACCGTGATTTCGGACAACTCCAGCGTGGTTCTTAGCACGTTCGATGATGAACATATGTTAAAGTGGGAGAAAATGTAATGACCCGACCGGTCATTATGATCTCTAGCATGTCGTTCAGTAGTTTGAGGCCATGAGCAACTTCACTTCAGGTATTATGACTTGTACGCGTAGTCAGAATTGAGTTTCAGAGAGTTTAGAGTTGATTTGGAAAGAAAATCCTTATTTCAGAAGCTTTAAGTTGGAAGAATTGACTAAGGTTGGATTTTTTAGTAAATGACCTCGGAACCGGGATTTGAGGGTTCTAGCAGCTTCGTATGATAATTTTGTACTTGGACGTATGTCCGGGTCAAATTTTGGATAACTCGGGAGCGTTTCGGCACCTATTGTGGAAGTTAGCATTTTGGAAGAGTTCCATAAATTTAGGTTGAAGTGCATTTCAATGTTATTGATGTCCGTTTGGAAATCTGAGTCTAGGAATAGCTCTGTATGGTGATTCTGGTATTGGGAGCGCTTACGGAAGTAGATTGGGAGGTCCGTAGGTCATTTTGGAGTCATTTGGCTAAAGCTAGAAATTTGAAGGTTTTTGAGAAGTTTCACCGGAAGTGGACTTTTTGATATCGGGGTCGGAATCCAATTTTGGATGTTGGAGTAGGTCTGTAATGTCAAATGTAACTTGTGCAAAATTTGAAGTCAATCAGACGTGATTTGATAGGCTTCGGCATCGAATGTAGAAGTTTGAAATTCTAAAGTACATTAAGCTTAGAACGGGGTGTGATTCATGAATTCGACGTTGTTTGATGTGATTTGAAGGCTCGACTAAGGTCGTAATATGTTTTGGGACGTGTTGGTATAATTGGTTGAGGGCCTCAGGTGGATTCATGATGGTTAACGGATCGAGTTTGGACTTGGAAGAAATGATGAGGCAGCTGATATTTGGTGTGATCTCACCTGCGCAATAAGGGTCGCAAGTACGAGCCCGTGGTCGTAGGTGCGGCTTAGGCGAAGCTGGGTAGTGATCGTAGGTGTGAAGGGTTGTCCGCACCTACGACGTCACAGATGCGGAGGTGCGTCGCAGGTGCGAGAGTGAGAGAAGAATCTGGGAGCGCAGGTGCGAGGGTATGTCCGCACCTGAGAAGGCGCAGATGTGGAAGGAAAGGCGCAGGTGCGGAGTTGAGCCAGGCAAAGGGAATGCACAGGTGCGAGGTTATAGCCGCACCTGCAAGACCGCAGATGCGACGAAGAGGCCGTAGGTGCGGAAGTCGGGGTTGGGCAGTGTCTCCTTTAAAGCGAGGGTTTGGCTCTATCTCATTTCATTTTCACCCATGGGAGTCGATTCTGGAGCACTTTGGAGTCCCATCTTCATCAATCATAATGGGGTAAGTGCTTTCTTCACAATTTTGAGTTAAATACATGAGTTTATATGGATTTGAATATGGAAATTAGCATAAATTATCGGTAGAAAACCTAGAATTTGGTATTTTGGATTTTGACCATGAATTTGGGCATGGAATTGGGAATAAATCATATATTTGAGTTCATACGGTTATGGGCAATTCGAAAAATTCAAAATTCGGGCACGTGGGTCCGATGGTGATTTTATCGACTTTTCGAACGAAGTTGGGAATTTGTTGTAAATAGGATTATAATGAGTATTAGAGTATATATTTACGGATTTGCTTACTTATTGACTAGTTTTGGAGCGTTGTGTGTGTGTATATATATATATATATATATATATATATATTGATTAAATGGCTTGGGAGCCGGTTATGAAACTTCGGAGCGAGGTAGGTCTCTTTTCTAACCTTATAAGAGGGAATTAACCCCATAGGTAAAATAAATTAATATATGCTTCTAATTGTGAGGGCTACGTATGCACGAGGTGACGAGAGTCCGTACATAGCTATTAGTTATGCCTATGTCCGGGTAGTCTAGGTTTACATCATGCCTTGTTGACATTGCTATCGATTTATGTAATTGTTTGCCTTGAGAAGAAGCAAGATTGAGGTTGAGTAGTAATTGTCTTGAAAGAATAGAAATTTGAAGAATTTTAAGATTTAAAAGGGTTCATTTGAACTTCGTAATTTCGAAAAGAATTGAGGAATATTATAATAGCTTAAGAAATCTATGTGTAACTGCATCGCAGGTATGATTCGCGAGCGGGGTAATTTTTTTAAAAAGAATCAAGAAAGAAATATGATTTAAATGTTAAACTTATATTTTGCCACGTCACAGGTATGATTTGCGAGCAGTGTATGTTCTTAAATTTATATTTGACCGAGTAGGGACCGCATCGCATGTATGATTCGCGAGCGGGAAAATTTATAGATGCATCTATGATTTGCGTCGTTCGACCCTCGGCAGTGTACAATTTATTTTTATTTTTGGATCGGGCAGTACGACCTCGGCATACTTTCGCATGATTGTATTAATTGCTTAGAAAATTATAATAAATGACATTGCCTCATTGGCCTGAGATATGAACTATTAAAGATGATGAAAATAAATTCGAAAACTTTCTTGTTAACAAAAGAATTGTTTACTTATTTCATGATGTCGGGCTTACAGCCGTTCTACGTGATCCATGCTTAATAATATCTTTGGTATATTAATTATAGCCCGTAGTAAGTGTCCGAGTCGACCCCTCGTCACTACTTCTTCGAGGTTAAGCGGGATGCTTACTAGGTACGCGTTGATTTACATACTCATGCTACACTTGCTGCACATTTTTGTGCAGGTACACATATGTTTAGCGGCCTTGTGGGCGTAGAGGCGTGATTATGGCGGGGACTTAGGTGAGCTGCATTCTATATGGCGATCCGCAGCTAACAGAGTCTTCCTTAGAGTACTTACATTTTTTTCCTGTCCAATTTGTATTCCGGACAGCTGTTGTATTTTATTCTACATTCCTAGTTAATGCTCATCCACTTGTGACACCGAATTTTGGGAGGATTATGGATTGTGCTGTATTGGAAGTTTTAAAGATATTATTATTGTTTTTTTTGTAGACTTCATCTTTTACAATTTAAATTGAAGGAAAATATAATTTCAAAAATAACAAAAAATGAGAACCCAATTAAATATCTATTGTTGGCTTGCCTGGCAGTGGTGTCCGGCGCCATCATGACCTTTATGGATTTTGGGTCGTGAAAATAAGACTGCTTTCCTTTCTCACTAAATAAATCAGTTAGATAGCCTTTTGTTAACAAATAATCAACATCTTCTTGCAGGAGCCTGCACTACTATTTTGTGACCGTGATTATTATGGAATTCACACTATAATTCCTAACTTCTTTTTCTAGGATCTGACCTCATTTCTTTAGGTCATCGCACATTATCACCCATACCTCTTAACATAGATACTAACTAGGAAGTACTGATATTAAAATTGTAATCTCCTATTTTTGATAAAAAAATTTGATTGTTGCTTCTTGTCATCTCCCGTTCCTTTCCAAATCGAGAAGAAAACCCTACCTCATTCTATTGTGATCTTTGATCAAGCATTGCATGTTCTGATTTTGGCCTATGATCTTGCTCCGCAAGCCCCATGTAAGGTTCATACCTTTTTTTTTCCGGATCTTATTTCTGGCTTTGAGCGTCTAGATCTGAACTTTTCCTCCACCCTTGGGATACTATATCTTCTTTTATTCGTATCTTTGTGCTATACCTATTATAAACATCATTCCAAGTAGTTGCAAAAAATTCACGTAAACTCCCCTTTAATCATCTAGTGGCTTATAAACTTCTCTAATTCATGTTGCTAGCAAATGTCATTGCTATCCAATTATCAGGTACACGAGGTAACATCATCCTTTCTCACTGGAATCAATCCACGAATACTTTGAGCAATTTCGTACTTCCCTGTTTTACCTTGAAGATATCTTCCATTCTTTTTTCTTCTGTTTGAGCTCCTGAATGTGCTTTTATAAATGAATCTGTAAGCTCAGCAGAAGAGTCAATTGAATTTTTAGGTAAGAGAGAGTACCATGTTAGTGCCTCTTTCGTAAGGGTTTCACCAAAAATTCTCACTAACACTGATTCAATTTCCTGTTTGGTTAAGTCGTTGCCCTTGACTCATGTAGTAATGCAGTAAAGTGATCTCGTGGGTTGGTAGACCTATCATGCTTAGGTATATCGGGCATTTTGAACTTTTTGGGTATTGGTAATGGTGTTGCACTTGGCTTTCCATAGTTGTTGTGAATACACGTCAATATCCACCCATTTAATCACAAGTGGTACTCCTCGTATATGTTCTATCCGCTCATTTTATTTTTTTAGTTATTTTTGCAAAGTTAGAACTAGATTTTGTAAGGTAGAATTATTTGACGTACCTGACCCTTCGGCTCGAGAGTTAGTATTTCTCCACTTTCAGAGTTTTCAAGCCCTAAAATAGGGTTTTTCAAAGTCGTATTAACTGTGGTGAAACCTGAACAACACTTGGTAACCCATTTGCAAAAGTACGCAAAGCTTCACCGATTTATTGCATAATAAACTATTTCAAGTTATCTTGAATATTTGATTGTTCCTCAAGTTGTCCAGCATTACGATTAGCATATCTAACAGATGAATTTTCTTGTGAATGTTGTGGAGAATGTATGGGTGTGTTGTGTGGAGAAATCTCTCCTTGCTGTCCATCCTCATCTGAACAATTTGACCAGTTTCAGATGTAATTTGTTGCTAAAGACAAAATATGTAAATGAAAAATAAAAAGATTACTAGAATTTTTTGTAACGAAACCAATTTGTTTAACCAAAAAATAGTTTTTCTGATCAAAGCAAATAAAAGAATAATTCAAGTTTCTAATAACCAATTTTACTTCACTTTTTCTAATATAGATGAATTGCAAATAATGAAAACAAAATATTGAGAGAATAAAGAAAAAGAAATCTTATTGGTAATCGCAACTTCCTTCCAAAAGGAAAGAATAAGATCTTCAAGTAGCAGAGAATAAAAATATAAGCGATTGATAGTATAATTTCGTGAATTTCTTGATGACAATACAAGTATGGTAAGGGTGTTTATATAAGGGTACAATGTGTAACTGTTTTACCCTACTTAATTCTTGCCCGTTACAATATTTGTTGCATTGATTGTCCATTACATGGGTGATTTGTAACGGTTACATTAATAATAGCCAATCACGCATAATCAAGGATTATATCGATTTCTTTTCATATTAGCAGCTATTAATGAACCTTCCTACTTTGTGGTCTTTAATTATCCATCCTGCACCTATCTCTTCTTGTCCAAGTGTCAGGTACGGTATCTTTGTAGACGATCCCGTAGGTGTTTTAACCATGCCTTCTCTAACCTTCTCTCTTATTTATTGTTTTGACTCTCATACCACCTGTCAGCATCGTGACGAGTCTATTTTTTCACTAATACATTGATATTATTATTTTTTAGATTTATTTCTTAACACCTTAGATGCAGACTTTTTATTTCATTTGGCTGATGTGGATACTAAGGTTTAAACACTGGATTTAGGCCGATATCTACTTCCTCCGTCCCATTGTATGTGATATTGTTTGGTTGGGGATCGGACATAGTTTAAGAAGAAAAATGAATTTTATGGTTTAAAGCAAGCTATTTATATTTATGTAATTATAAATTATTTTATTAAGAGTAAAATTATAAATTTATAATTAAATTTATATCATTCAAATGGGAATCACATAATTTAGTAAGGAGTAGCATTTCTTTGATTGATAATCAGTATGTTACTTTTTGGAACTTTCTAAGTGATCAATTTAGTTTCTCACTCTAAAGTGCTTTACATGTTGATAGTATTGGCAGAAGAGAAGAAAGTGAAGGTGATTTGTATTCGTCGCGGACTTGGAATTTTTAATCGCGTCAACTATTTATCGTCTGAAGTTGCTATTGAGATTTGGCGCTCTGTTGATATATTTATATGAACTAATTTTTTAATATAAATAATTAGTGTTTATTGAGTACTTATTGCTGACATATAGTGGAACGTGTTTCTCACGTCGTTTCGGTGTGCGAAAAGACTTGATATAAATCTTATTGTCTTTCAATGTACAATTTTGACAAGAAAAACAAAGAGAATACCTCAAATTTTATTTTTGATTGTTGTTCTTGTTGGGAAGCGTGTCAGGCTAAAAAATATTTTGAAGAGAAAAATAATAAATTACATAAGACACGATAAGATTTACTTGGTTCGATAATTTTTATATATTTCACGATCACACAAAGAATAGTTATTTATTAATTGAAGAAAAAGAAGTAGTTGATGGATGATCTGCAAATGAAAATACAAACTCCTTTTATAGGTATTTGAAGCACGTACGTCATAATTTCGCACCCCGACATAAGCACTTACGTCATAATTCTGCCTATCATTTTTCTTCTCTTCTTGACTTTTCTTTTTCTATTATTTTGTCTACTTTTGTTTTTCTTTAAAAGAACAACATGTTTGCTCATGTCAAATCTTTCTCATCCTTCTTCCACTCTTAATTAGTGGCCCAAAACCTTTCACGTTTCTTCTCACTAGTGTTTGCGAGCGTTAGACATGTTGAAAAACCTGGTGATAATTTATAAGTATTATTTACCTTAAATTTCTCTGTCAAGTTGTTCTTTTTAATTCGAGTCACAATCCTAGGGCCGTTTGGACATAAAAAAAATTTAATTTTTTTCGCAAATTTTTTACTTTTATCAGAATCAGTGTTTGGTCATGAAAATTTTAAATTTCACTTGAAATTACATTGCGAAATTTTTTGGAAATTTGAAAAACTCTAAAAAGTTGTTTTTCAAAATTTTCATTTCAAATCACTAGCAAAAATTTAAAATATCTCCAAATTATATTCATATCCAAACACAACTTTAATTTTCAAATATCATTTTCACTTTAATTTGTTTTTTCTTTTTTTTGGAATTTCACAATTCTTATGTCTAAACGCCCACTTATTGCCACTCGAAGTAGATTACCGTTAATGAAGGAGGGATAAATATATAACAAGAATACTAGTATAACATTAAACCGAAAGATCAATTTTCGTAAATGCGACAGGAAAAAAAAACAGTATCATTTACAGTATCACATTATAACCAAATTAAATACATTAAATATTGACCTCTGAAGGCTTGGAACCGGGAAACTCAAACCAGTGCACTAGTACATGAGCACAACTGACTAAGTTTACCAATTACTGGATGTTAATCACCTGCTATGACCATCAATACATATGTTTAAAAATTATTTCCAAAAAATAAATACAGATAGTGATAAATTTGGAACCCAGTAAATCATATTAAACGACATATGATAGAATTCAGATCAATTCGAACCCATAATGTTCAAAATCGTAGATCTGCATGTACCATTAACTTAGCCAAACATCAACCAAACTTAGCATACATTTACAGAATTATTAGTCGCAGGAGTTTTCTTGGAAATCCTACTACCGAATAGGAAAAACCCGAAAACATGCCCGACCACGACAACTATGAAAACACCAACGTTAAAAGACATAAGAGCAAGCATGACAAGATAAGCTAGGGTTACTCTTAACCCATGCACGAGTGTTCGAACAAAAACATTCGCCTCGCCATCTTTAAAGTAGTTACAGTGAGAAAGCCATTCCACAAGGACAGAGAGCACGAAGACGAAGACGAGGGCGAGGACGTACATGCCCGTGCGCGTTCCCGGCCAGCCTGAGAAAAGAATTTCGGCATTTTTGCTCCATAAAAAGGTCATGTGTGTCATTCCCATATTGTCCATGTGATTTTGCGCAGGACTTTCCATAGGCGATGGTGGTGACATTTCTCCTCCCATTCCTGGCATGTTATGATCCATGGCTTGTGCAGATTATCTTAATTAGCCTTGTGCAATTGGATATTAACTGATAATCAAATTAAAGGAGACTTGTTATATATAGAGGAATGAGAAGGGCAAATTAAAACCTTGTGTAGTACACACTGATGTGTACTGCTTGGGTTGACTATACTTGTTTCTTGTAGTTTTGTACTTCCTTTTATTCAAGTTCTTTAGTTTGTTCTTCCTTTGAAACGTAAATAATGGTGAATGAAAAGCTTTTGGTTAAATTTAAGTGCTTAAAAGATAATCAAGAAATATATAAAAGCCGTTACTGATCACCTTAGAAATAATTCCAAAATATAATAATGGTATGACCACTTCAAATAACGCAAAATTGGAGGAATTTAAAAGGCATGTTTCATGACTTATTAGATATGACTGGGAGCATTTCTGATTGCGACAAATTTTATTCCTGTCCTTTTTTTTTAAAAGAAAAAAGAATTATCTTTAGGGTTTATGGTATATATGTTGACAATATAATTTTTTGTGTAGTTTAACCTGTGTTATTCGCCATTTTAATTAGATTACCAATTATTATTTATCATATAAATTTATAAAGAATTATAAATAATGTTAGGGCTCGTTTGGTACGAGGGATAAGAAATATTAATCTTATACATATTTTATAAAGAATTAAGATTATTAAATATATTTCTTATGAAATATGCAATATTTTTCTAGTTTTCAAACAAGTTAAAAATTACACCTCCAGATAAAAGAAAGAATAGAACGAAGAAGAAAGAATGATGGATTTTGACTGCATGAAGAGATGCTTAATCATACCATTTCCATAATTAACTCCGGACATAACGAACAATTAGGGTCCACTAATGAAAAGGATAGTTTGAGGGAGATTGATTGAATATATGTTCTTTTGGGATAGTCGAGATTATTGAACATCAAATTTTTTTTAAAATTATTTTTTAATGGGGTGTTAGATATATGTAGTGGGATTCCAATCAATTGATTTTCGAGATATTTTTTATGTCACGATCCGAAATTTTTACCTTCAGATCGTGATTACTCCTAACATTTCACTTGCTAGGTAAGCCAACGTTAGAATAATATTATCCATTTTTAAAATAATTTTTAAATTATTAATAATCAAAGAAAAAAATGCGGAAGCAAAATCTAAAATATAGTGAATAATCCATAAAAAAAATAACGGTGTCTAAATATCATTCCAGAATTGGTGTCACAAGTTCACGAGCTTCTAGAATAAATACAAATAAAGGTCTAAATAAAATAAAGATGTCTGAAAACAAACACACAGCTAAAGTAAAGTAGACGGGGACTTCAGAACTACGAACGTCGTGCACTTATACCTCAAGTCTCCTCTGAGTAGCTGAAATCCGAGAAAGTCTATGGTACGCTGCTCGGACCATCTCCAAAATCTGCACAATAAGTGCAGAGTGTAGTATCAGTACAACCGACCCCATATACTGGTAAGTGTTGAGCCTAACCTCGACGAAGTAATGACAAGGCAAATGCGGGTCACTTATATTACCTGTACGCAATATTAGTAACAATAACAATAATAAAAATAAACCAGGTAACTCATTTATAATAATTGAAGTCAACTCAGCAGTCATAACCAATTATCATTTTCATCAATTCTGTTGCAGCGTGCAACCCGCTCTCAGAATAGATTCACATTCAATTATGTTGGAGCGTGCAACCCGCTCTCACAATATATTCAAATTCAGTTCTGTTGCGGCATGCAACCCGCTCCTCCAATATATTCATTTTAATCAAGTCTGTTGTGGCGTGCAACTCGATCCCCCAATATATATATATATATATATATATATCGACTTTTAAATAGGTCTGTTGCGTCGTGTAACCCAATCCTCCAATATGAACTATTAATAAGTTTGTTGCGGCGTGCAACCCGATCCTCCAATATGGACTTTTAATAAGTCTGTTGCGGCGTGAAACCCGATCCTCCAATCTATCCATTTATCAATTCTTATAGAAGAAATTTCCCCCAATAAATGCAACAATTAATATAAAATTATAAGACAACAAGCATACAATAATTATGATTTAATTATGAAACAAACAATGACAAATAGCAAATTATTATAGAAATCAAGGAGATAATATGTAGTTTAATGTTTAATATACTAAATGTCAAGTAGCAATTAATGCACATAATTCAAATAAGCATGTATCAATTATTACAGAAATTCAAGAATTAATATTTGACAAGGAATTATGAGTAAAACAACTAATATAATAATTCATTCATGATTTAAAATAATTTATGATTTTCAAATAATTATGCAAACAATTAATTCGACGAGGTATAGACACTCGTCACCTTGCCTATACGTCGTTCACGTGCAATTCACATAATAAATAATTTAAAGGTTCTATTTCCTCAAGTCAAGGTTAACCACGACCCTTACCTCGCTTTGCAAAGTCCAATCAATTACTCAACCACAACTTTTTCTTTTAAATATATCTCCAAAAGCTTTAAATCTATTCACAAACAATTCGATATATTCAATACGAATCATAGGAATTAATTCCATATGAATGTACTACTTTTTTGGATAAAAATCTTAAATTCATTAAAATATTCGACAATGGGACCCGCATCTCAAATTTCGGAAAAACTTACGAAATCCGAACACTCATTCTGAGACGAGTCCAACCATATAAAAATTATCCAATTCCGATGTCAAATGGACCTTCAAATCTAAATATTTCATTTTTGGAAAGTTTTACAAAAAATTCAATTTCTTCCGTCTAAATCCAAAATAAACGATGAATATAGACTTAGATTTATGAAATACAATCACTATATGATAAAGAACATTTACCCAGTTCGAAATCGTGAAAACCTCCTTTGAAATCGCCCATAAACCGAGTTCTAATTGAGGGTTTGTGAAAAATGGGAAAAATCCCGTTTTAGTTCTGTTTTAAGTCACATGCGTCAGGCCTTCTTCGCATTCGCGAATGGCCTGTCGCGTTCGCAATGAGTAGCAGCCTGTGGCTTTCTCATTCGCGATTCCTTCGTGTTTGCGAAGGCTTTCCCCCCTGGCCTTCGCGTTCGTGTGCCAGTGCTCGCGTTCGCATAGAAGGACAACTGACCCTCCCCCAGGCCTCTAAAGCTTCGCGTTCGCATTGAGCTGGTCGCGTTCGCGAAGGGTAATGTCCCCATAGCTTTGCGTTCACGAAGAAGGAAAATTTAGCCAGCTAAGTTTGCTTTTCGCGTTCAAGAGAATACATTCGCGAACGCGATGAAGGAAATACCAGAAGCCCAAAGTCTGCAGAAAACTAGACTTCCTAAGTCCGAAATCATCCTGTAGCCTATCCGAAACTCACCCGAGCCCTCGGGGCTCCAAACCAAACATGCACACAAGTCTTAAAAAATTATACGAACTTGCTCGCGCGATCAAATCGCCAAAATAATACCAAGAACTACGAATCGGATACCAAATCAAAGGAAATTTTCAAGAAAACTTTAAAACTTATATTTTTACAACCGGACGTCCAAATCACGTCAAATCAACTCCGATTCTCACACAATTCGACAGATAAGTCATAAATATTATTGTGGACCTATACCGGGCTTCGAAACCAAAATACCGATCCGGGGTCAATAAATCCAACATCAGTAATGTCTTAAAAATTATTAAACTTCCAAGCTTTTAATTGTTCATCAAAATTCTATATCTCGGGCTAGGGACCTTGGAATTCGATTCCGGGCATACACCCAAATTCCAAATCCTGATACGGACCTACCAAAATTATTAAAACACTGATCCGGGTCTATTTTCTCAAAATGTTGACCAAAGTCAACTCAGTTGAGTTTTAAAGCTCTATTTCACATTTTGATCCATTTTTCACATAAAGACTTTTCGAAAAATTGTACGGATTGAGCACGCAAGTCGAGAAATAATAGATGGTGCTTTTCGAGGTCTTAGAATACAAAATTACTTATTAAATTTAAAGATAATATTTTGGGTCATCACATTCTCCACCTCTAAAACAAACGTTCGTCCTCGAACGGAGTTAGAAAAAAAGTACCTGAGCTAACGAATAAGTGTGGATATTTACTCCGCATGTACGATTCGGACTCCCAGGTAGATACCTCTACCGACTGACCTCTCCATTTCAGCCAAACTGAAGGACAACTCTTAGACCTCAACTGTCAGACCTGTTGAGCTAGAATAGCCACCGGCTCCTCCTCGTAAGTCAGATCTTTGTCCAATTGGACTGAGCTGAAATGTAACACATGGGACGGATCACCATAATATTTCTGGAGCATAGACACATAGAACACCAGATGAACCGCTGATAAACTAGGTGGTAATGCAAGCCTGTAGGCTACTTTACCCATCCTTTCAAGAATTTCAAAGGGTCCGATATACCTNGAACACCGGATGAACCGCTGATAAACTAGGTGGTAATGCAAGCCTGTAGGCTACTTTACCCATCCTTTCAAGAATTTCAAAGGGTCCGATATACCTAGGGCTCAACTTGCCCTTCTTTCCGAACCTCATTACACCTTTCATACATGAAACTCGGAGCAATATTCTTTCTCTAACCATAAATGCAATATCACAAACTTTACGGTCGGCATAACTCTTTTGCCTAGACTGAGTTGTGCGAAGTCGATCCTGAATAATCTTGACTTTATCCAAGGCATCTTGTACCAAATCGGTACCTAATAACCGAGCCTCTCCCGGTTCAAACCAGCCAACTGGCGAACGACATCACCTTCCGTATAAGGCCTTATATGGATCCATTTGAATGCTCGATTGGTAGCTATTATTATAAGCAAACTCCGCAAGTGGCAAGAACTGATCCCAAGAACCTCCAAAGTCTCACAAACGCGAAGCATATCTTCCACTTTCTAAATAGTGCGTTCTAACTGTCCGTTTGTATGTGGATGAAATATTATACTCAACTCCACCCGCGCGCCTAACTCACGCTGTATAGCCCTCCAAAAATGTAAGGTAAATTGGGTACCTCGATCTGAAATAATAGACACAGGCACACCGTGAAGGCGGACAATCTTACGAATGTAAATTTCATCTAACAATTCTGAAGAATAGGTAACTGCCACTGGAATTAAATGTGCTGATGTGGTTAACCTGTCCACAATGACCCAAACTTTTATCTGAGTCCGTGGGAGCCCAACAACAAAATCCACAGTGATACGCTCACACTTCCACTCAGGAATTTCTAACTTCTGAAGCAAACCACCAGGTCTCTGATGCTCATATTTAACTTGCTGACAATTCAGACACCGAGCTATATATGCAACTATACCCTTCTTCATTCTCCTCCACCAANCCAACAACAAAATCCATAGTGATACGCTCCCACTTCCACTCAGGATTTTTTCTAACTTCTGAAGCAAACCACCAGGTCTCTGATGCTCATATTTAACTTGCTGACAATTCAGACACCGAGCTATATATGCAACTATACCCTTCTTCATTCTCCTCCACCAATAATGTTGCCGTAAATCTTGATACATTTTAGCGGTACCTGGATGAATAGAATACCTGGAACTGTGTGCCTCTTCAAGAATTAATTCACGAAGCCCATCCACATTAGGCACACAAATAC